>WHPZ01586604.1:0-16598 GCA_016617965.1 Macrosiphum rosae | reverse complement strand
TCACTGCATATAAACCTCTACTTTCCTGAATTTCCTGAAGAGTTACAATATCATTCCATTTTATTTCTTTGTTTTGACTATTTAACAAAACTTTTCGATCGCCTAGCGTATTTCGAATCAACTTCAACATACGTGCAGCATCCCAAAATATATAAATAGGTTGGTGATTATATTTCTGAAAACCTGGGTTTTGTATCCATGGCTTGAAATCTACTGAAAAATAATCGAAATTTGCTCCTTAAGTTTTGCACATCGATAAATTACAAGGAGCACCATCAAATGTTATTGAATAACATTTTGCCTTAGTATCACTAAATAGTTCAAGACATTTTGTAAGTAGGTTAGCTCTCTCACAACCAGAAAAACTATGGATTAAGAAGTACCCAAGTTTCATTGTATATGTACATTTAAGCAAACAGCAAGGAAAACTAAAGCGTTAGTAGCTTCTTGAACATTGTCATTTTCTGGGTTATCGTTGGTACCTAAATCAACGCCTCCATAAAATTGTTCATTAAGAAATTATATTTGCTTGCGGATAGACATTTCAATGACTATATTATAAATGACAGGTTTTTCTGTCTGCTTCACCTGTGATGCAATAGCATCAAATGCTTCTTTTTGTAGACCCATGTTCTCCTTGTATTACTGAATACCACTTTTTAAAATTGCTGGGATGAGGAAGTAGATTTTTAAATGTTCGCCTACCAAATATATATGCCTTGGATGAATAAAACTGTAGAGTTACGGCAAAACTTCTAATTGTTGGAGTGTACTTTGCATTGCATGATTTTAGGCTTCTATTTATAGTATCTTTTATTGGATCAGAAGTTTTATTCTACAAAAAAAAGTAATTTGTAACAAAATTAATAACAATACCCATATTGTATTTTACATATCAGGAATTAACAAACATTTAATCAACAATCACAATTTACATAGTATTTGATAAATATTACCATTGATTATGTATACTATATACAAGTATATATTATAATCAATGATATTACTTAGATATTTTGTTATATACAATTAAAATTAAAATAACTAATTTAGTATTTTACATACAAGGAATTAACAAACATTTAATCAATAATCACAATTCACATACTAACATACATATAACTATTGTTATTGTTATACTTATAACAACTACATATAAGACAATATCCCAAACCAATAGACTGCGCACTACACACACCCAATACATGCATGTAGACAAGCAATGCAATAGACAGAAATACAAATTGAAAAATTCACAACCATATTTTTTATTGCTTACAGTATGTATATGTGTCATATAAAAACAGGGTGTTTCACTCAAATGGTAACACAAATATTACAGTCCAGTGAAGATAAAAATACTTCATTATTACTAAAATTAAAAAATCGGGGCGATTGTTTCATCAGATATACGCAAAATATGCTGTGATATATGTGCGATCGGTTTCGTGGTCAGAGCCAGACTAACCTGAAATAACCTAACCTAACTCTTATTTTCCACACCACCACAGAGGTATAATAGCACCAAGTGCGTTTTTTTAACGTGGTATCCTCCATTGGCCTAATCCACGAACCGAACCAATGGCTACAAAAAAAAAAAAAAAAATCACTAATCAATTATGCCACGTTGTTGCATATCCTGCTTCAGGTCCTAATCTTTGTTTTCAAACGAGGCAATGTCCGTGGAGGAACATGAAGGAACGAGTGCGTCCGCAACAACACATACTCATCTTTTGAGGATAAGATCGGCGATTTCAACAAAACGAGGTGAGTGAGGAATTGTACTTTTTCGAGGGTGTACTTCTGCCTCGTCGGGGTCTTCAAGTGCATACGCTGCATAGTCACGTCCAACTGTCCAGTGGGGGAGGAAAAGTGAATGTCCATTCTTGGATATAGTTGCCCTGGAGGTGAAGCTGTCGGAGTATGTGGAGTTGTAGGAGTGTCAGAAATAGGGGAGAAAGGTGGGGGGAGACAGATGGGACACGTTCCGGTTGCATTGAGGAGGTTGCCTGCTCAGATAGATCTGCAAAAAAAACGTCTATCCATTATATTATAAAAAAAAAAAGAAATATATCAAAATACTCAACTCGCCTATTTGCTTGCCGGTTAGAGCGTTAACAAACAATTCTCGAACGTGCGGCATCTTGGGCACTTACGTCAATGGCTGTCCTCTCCTTTCTAACAGCAGTGGCTACTGCTACACTCAGCGACTTCCTCACCTCGGGAGTGTACACGGGCGTGGTCCTGTACATAACATCGGACGACTTCCTCTCAGGCAGTCCCGAACCGAGAGGGTAGTGAGAGGTATAGAGAGGCCGTTTATCAAAAATGAATGGCTTAACCACTGGCCTTCCATTCATCAGCTAGTATCTCTGTCACCTGTTGTAAAAATCTTTGGAGCTCTCTCCCAACTACAATCAAAATCAAATACAAGATAAAAAAAAAGTAATAACCCTTAACTTAACCAATAATACACTAATTTCCACATCACCCTAACGAGGTAAAGTGCAATGATGGGCTTATTTTAAAGTGGTCTCCCCTGTAGGCCTAATCTACGAACCAAAAAACGACAAAAAAAACCAATTACCAAAACTGTGGCCGGAAAAAATAACAACATTTACTTAAACAGCTCCGAACGGGACACACTGTGCCAGACCTCGGCTTCAGACATTTCCGCACGGAATTGGTTTAACCTGGAAGATCTTTCTTCCAGGTCGCCAACAAATGTCCAATCGCATCTAAAAAAAAACATAATTAATATTACAATTCTACAAGAAATAGAGGCGCAATAACAGTTAACATACATGGCCTGATGCGACCAAGGGGTGACGAATTGTATGGGGACGACTTCAACCTCGGAAAATATAAGCTCTTTAAGAATGTCCTTCGCACGGTCGAAGTCTTGCCGTCGCTGACAAAGACCATTGACAAGGGTGAGCTTATACGTATTGCGCTCCACGAAGACTCTGTACACGTCTATGGCAGGTACGGTACCGGCCACGGATAGTCTTCCCAACGATCCTTGAGTATGGGTTCCGTACTCCCGCGTCAAGCGCTTGAGCTTGAACTCGAGACCCGCGGTGATGGAGGAACCCATTCCCGACTGGAGGCTAGCAATTCGGGAGGTTATTTTTACCACTCATTGGCTGCCTGCATACACAAATAAACACAGCTATGAAAGTTTGAAAACGAGAATAAACAAACAAAACAAAACTTACTTTCTGGGTGCTACACTCCAAGATATCTACGGTTAGAAAATTGAAGATGTAACACACCAGTGCACGGACAAAAGGACCGACGGGGATATTGCTGAAACAATCGCGAGGCGAAAGGGATCGGAATTGCCTGACGGCAATCGGGTCGTACCGGCAGAAGTCGTCGGCATCACGCCTAGACCCGTGCCTCAACTGCCGTACAGGGAGCAGGCAACCAAATCTTTCGCCGTCGAGGAACCTTGACTCTCCGAACGCATGAAAGCGTAGGACGATCTCGAGGTCAAATGATTCAGCTAGTAACTAAACGGAAGATATGAAACATAATCATAATTTCAAAAGTGCTGAAATCAATGATATGTGCAAAATAAAAAAATCACTTACTTAGCGAGAGATACTGGAGGTGTCGACCAAGTCAACGATGTCACACAACCTCGTCAGGACCAAGGTGATCTTATCGTCCACCTAAAATGGCCAATTTTCGGAGGACTTCGAGAGCACCCCGGACCCCAGACAAAAGTCGAGTAGCCACGTGCTGTAGTAAGGGACTTGCGCCAGCACCTCGGACGACGTGTGGAAACTCAAGACAACTTCGACACTCAGTCAGGCCCCAGGACAGCGTTGCTGAGGAACTCTTCCATCGAGCACAGGAACTGGAGCCCCACCTTCTCCAGGTCCCTGATGACGCTCATGTCGCTAGGCCCGACGACAGGCCACCCAACATCAGCCAGATGAAGACAGATGTCGTCGACAGCTCGAGCCGGAGCATGTTGGTTTTCTCAGTTATCCAGCCCTAGCTCCCGAGTTTTCCCTGAGGTTAACTGATTTGATATCGAATCGGCACTGAATTCCCGATCTGGGGGTGTGACGATCGATGATCTGACGCCAATACCCAATCGGAAATCAACAACGGGCGCCACTACTGACTAATACTGGCACGCTACTGGCAGTCGGTGTTGGCCCACTGTTGGTGTATGTCTGTGATGATAACACTGTTCAGTACTGGTATACCAGTAATGGACCAATACTTATGGTTGGTACTGGCTTTTAGTACTGCTATAGTACTGATTTACATTACTGGGATATTATGGGATGTTAAGTGTGCTCTGTACTGATATTCCAGTAACGGATCAGTACTGGCATTTACTACAGCCTACCTAATAGATGTGCATACCTCTGCAACCTTATATTTGATTTAGAAATTATTTCTTTTTAGGTAATATTAATACACTAGAAATTATTAACTCATTATAACTATTTTTATTTATAACAATATTATAAACAAAAAAATATTCAATTAGATCATTTATTAAATATTTGTTTTGTAGGTACCTTGCAAAAATAAAAAAATGTATACAAAATTTTTTTTTTCACTTATTATTTTTTTCTGAGTTTCATTTTTTTATACAATCTTTCTTTTATCCCGCCCTCTCTATCCTTAGCTCCTGAAAACCATCGACTCAATTGGTTGGCAATTTCCTTGCTTTTTAGATCCATAAACTTTGTAGTAAGTGCTTCTAAATTAAAATATATATTATACTTAAAAATAATCTTAGATTTTATTTATTATGAGTTCACACTCAGCAGTTTAAAACCAGCAAGTGTTTATATGTTTCGGTTGCAGAGAAATTTAACTTTTTTATTCCATTAGTTTCCATTCCAAAAGCACCGTAAAAAAAAGATATAAAATACGGTGAATGGGGGGGGGGGGCATGGCAACCATACCTATCATACAGTCCACAATTACCGTTTTACCCCACAACCTTAATTACATAAAACTATAAAATATATATTATGCCATTTATACCTAATATAATAATTAATCATATTCAACATCAAAAATTGTACGTACATACAGTATACTTCTTTATTTTGACCTTTTTAAACTTAAACTGTAACTTTATTTTCATATAATAACTGTAAATAAAGTATACAGAATAGTCTATACCAAAGTAATATGAAATATCCATTCAATAATGAACCTATATTTAAAAATAGATTTAAAATTTAAATGTATAATGTAAGTTTACTGTTCTAAAAACAAATCATAAATACACGTCTTAGATAGTGTTATTGATATAACTGTCGAGTGTCTAGCGATAATAATATAATATATAATAATACCCTATAAACACAATATTATATAAATTTTATTTTTACTAGATAATTATTTATTGTTTATATTGATGTATTCGTTTCTATGATACATTATATTTTTTTACAAAAATAAAGTTAATAGTGGCAAGGCTGGGCATTAACAAGTTAAAAAGTTGATTTTATTTGAATTTTTTAACTTAACTAGTTACTTTTGGCTTTTCATTAACTTAACTATTAACTTACAAAATTTATTTCTGAATTAACGTGAAATTAACGATTTCAATTTTCATTTTAAGAAGTAAGTTAAGTTAATTTATTTTTTTGTTTTTAATTTTATTATATTTCACTATTTTAGTCTACTTCGTTTTCATGTCAAAAAATGTTTACCATTAGTTGTTAAAAGTTAAAAATGTATATCATTCGAATTCAGGGAGATATATAAAAAAAATCAGTGGGCTACTCATTGTTCTATAGGGCCAGTTGTTGGCTAAAGATGACAACACAGGTTCTCTTAACTTAAGAATCCTTTCCTTCATGTGATAGGCTTAATTCCAACGAGTTTTGTACTCCTGAATTAGTTTAAGCTCTGATAATCCCATTTTTTTATGGCTATATAATGTTGGCTGTCGATTGATGTCCAACCATTTGTAGTCAAAGATAAATCAGTCACAAAATTTAAGTCAGTTTTAACTTTTTAAAGAACACTTCGGTACATTTGTATAAATTAACTGATGAAGAAACAATGTAATTTGGTGCAAGCATTTTAATTAGATTACGGAATTCTGTTTCTTCAACCAATGAAAAAGGATGGTCATTTTTGACAGTAAATTCAGTGATCTGTTGGTCGATAGCTTATGATTTTGAGGGAGAAATGGGTTTACTTATACACTGTATGATGTCACATTGTCTAGGTAGATTGGATGTTGATGTCCCTACTGCTTCAAAAACTATTCTCGACGAGCTTCTACTCACAGAGGCACTTGTAGATACTGGCACTTTGGATGGGTCATCACTCATCAATGTTCTCAATGTTTACCACCCGTCGTCTTTTTATTGGCACAGTTAAATGTTTTGCTTTTAGATGTCAAATAAGGTTACTCGTTGCCCCACTACTACAAGTAATAGTAAGATAATTCCATACTGTAAGGGAAGCGGCAAACTAGTTTGATTTTTGCCACGTTTGCCGGGTTTGCTGCGTTTGGAACAGAATGGTCAGAATATAATTCACCCGCGTCGCCGCGTTCACGTAGGACATAGTGTTACACAAAAAATATTATTTTTTCTATTCAATTTTTTTATTTGTTATACATAGGTATTTTAAAATTTACCCAATTCCCCGTAAGTTTATCAACTTTTTGTTTTTTTGGCGAACGAAGAACATGGTGAAAACCATCAGAACACACAGTCCACAGCAGTGATTGGGTTTATATTTAGAGATATTAATTTAACTCACTTTCTAACATGAAGTGTCTCAAAAACCAACGTCATGCCTTCTGCTTCAGTTGTGCCAATGCTGCCATGAAAGAGGGTCTGGTCTTGGGTCACCATCCAATTGGAATATCTAGGAATTTCCAAGTGCTGTTTGAACTCGTGCATAGATCCAGGATTTGGTGGGCACTTCTATTACTAGCCATTTACTGTCTATGACTCTCATATAGAGCAATGTTTACATTTCTAAATCTTGGTAATGCTGTGACATAGATTGTTAATTTTTCAAAAAATTAAGTTTTAGTTACAGATGGAAAATACGTTCGAGAAAGATTCAAATCAAAACAGGATCCCTCATTTTTATTATAAAGATTAATTCTCGATTGTTTTGCTGTCAATGGTCGACGCCAATAAATTATACATTTATTGTCATTGACTTCCTGAAAAAATAAAAATAATTGCCCGGATCTGAAAAATGATTAGGTACCTCGTGTGATTGTAAGAGATGAGGCTTTCAGGCTCCACACAAATATTATGAAACCATATGAAGGATCCTATGCAACAACCGGGTATGTCCAGTTTTGGAAATTGTTCAGGAGAAGAAATAAACATTTAAATTCTTTAATATTTGTCATACACTTTAGGTTTAAATAGAAAACATGTAGTATTCCTTTTTCTTTATTGATATTATGTATTCAAATTACAATTATACTAACACAAAAAGTGTTATGATCTATAAATAGTATTCTTTCTCTTAAATTTGGTTTTTATAATTTTTAGTAAAATAAACAATTTATTATATCATTAATGTATGTGGTAATTTTTATCTTTAGTTAAGACCCTACCTTGGCATATAGCATAGTCAAAATTATTGTGAAAAAACAAGTAGGTATTATATTATTGTAGGCATTATTATTTATTATTATTCAGAGTCTGATAATTGTTCATTAGGAGTATCTTGAGCTTGTGGATTATTGTAAAACCGCAGGTGTTCATTTGGAACATATTTTGCTGCTAATTTCTGTACATCACTATATTTAGCTTGTTTCAATTGTATTGGTATAATATACAATTCATGTAGAAATCTTTGATCCAATTGTAATTTAGAGCCAACTTTTTCAAGTGAATATAAATATTTAGCGGGTGAATTCCCTGATATACTGCAATGCATACCCTTAGATTCATATTCAACAAATCTATAAGACATTATTAAAAATATTACTTTATTTTTTTAGTAATAGTTTTTTACACAGAGATGTAAGGTAATTGTTATAGTTATAAATCATATCTCGTGTAAAATGAATGAGATTATAATTTGTATTAGTGTCTTTTACCATTTTTTAATATTCTGTTGGTAATTAAACTCTTTCTACTTTTTGTCTCAATTTTTCAATATGCCCAAAACATCTATCACATTCTAAAAAGTTACGCTCTGGCTCAGGATATCAATGCATAAATGCACAATAAGTTTAATATTGTTTATTGGTGCAAATAATAACTTATTTTTGTTTTGATAAATCAAAAGCTGTTTATAATTACAGGTTAAGTCGTGCTAGGAGAGTTACGGAGAACGCATTTAGGTTATTAAGTCAGGTTTTCCGTGTTTTTTACCAAAACACTCATTCAGTTGTACTGAAATATTGAAATTAACAAATCTAAATAATTATTTCAAGACAGATTTAATTCATAATATAATACGTTAATTTTTAATTTTTGTAATTTTATTTACAGTAAATATAAAGGTAAAAAAAGTGGGTAAGTATCCACTTTACTATTCAGTACCTAGGTTACAATTGGGGCACTGTAATGGATGACATTAAATTTGAATTCGGTGATATAATATTATCATTGTGTACGAAAAACGGTTCTGAGCGGAGACTATTTTATGTGATTTTGTCCAACTTTAAACTTAAAATAACTATAATAAAAAAACTATGTTTATAATTTTTTAGATTTTTTTGTTACATAATAAACTTTTTACGTGGAACCTTGGTTTACATTGTTAATCCTTAGCTATAAAAGTTGAACATTTTATACATTTTCAACTGGTAAATAATTTGTTATTTTTCAATTTGATAAATGTTGTCAACATTTGAACTTTAAATTATTAAAAAAAACGCTGTGGTTATACCATAGTAGGGATTATAGTAGGTGCAAGACCATAATATAACAATAATATTATAATTTTTAGTAATTTTTAGTAAGGTAAACACTAAAACACTGAACTTTCAGCGTCTTAATAACAAATTAGTTTATACGATACATAATGATATTGTTATTCATTAGGTTTATTATTATTTTAAATTTGTATAGCATTTGCAAACTAATGCTTCCCGTGTTGCTTAACCTTGATACAATCCATATGATGCCAAACCAAGCAAGAGTCGTATAAAATATAGTATAGTCGTTCTTCTATTACATGGCTGCACTTTGAGCATATCCAGATGGTGTTATTTTTTTCATTTTCATTAAAAAAAATACTGATTCCCATGTTCTTTAAACAGTACCTATGGCTTGATACTCCCTACTTCGATCTCGTTCTCCAATAATTCCATTAAACACATTTTCTGGACGTTGGATATCATCTTCTTGGATAGATAAGGTATTTTTCTTTTCTCACCTTTTTTACAACTGACTTGTTGGTAAGACATTCCATTATAAAGTTTTCCTTGGTCAAATAGTTAAGTACATTAAAAGGTTTTAGCTTAACTGGATTTGATTGGTAGACCTATTGTGGTTTTTGCACCCTTAGGTAGGGGAATGTTAAACTCCTACAAATGTAGGTAATCTTCTACATAGACATAGTGTTAACTCCTACAAAAGATAGTATTGACTCCTACAAAAGATAGTGTTGACTCTTTCAAAAGATAGTGTTAACTCATACAAAAGATAATGTTAGCGCTCCTAAAAACAATTATAAAATAATAGTTTTTACAAAAAAGTTAATTTCATTTTTAAAAGTGGAAAAGTATGTACCGCTGTTGTGTTCTCCTAACATACTTATATAAATTATCAAATTTAATAATTTCTCCAGTTTATATCGTTTAATTATCATACATTAATAAATATTTAAAAACGAAATGACTTAGGTATTTTATTTATTTATTTTTATTTATTCTTCAAGAAGATAATGGGCCCCACTGAACATGTTCGTGTGGGTGCCCATGAGTTCACAAAGTGAAATATAAATACATTAAATAGTTCTTATAAATTAAATATTTACAATTTGTAATATACATTTCTCACATAACTAACTTTAATAATATAAGTAATATATATTTTCTTATCTTTGTTTATATAAGGGTATATAGGTAAAAAATCAAAATAATTTAAAAAAATACATCAGTTGAAAAAATAAAAATATGTCTGTATTTTCAACATTAAAAATAAAATATCTGTCTTGCAATACATTAATAAATATTATACAAAAATCAATTCAGATACCTATATAAATAAAAACTTAAATAATAATCGTCTTAAAATAAATCATTAACCGAATGTTTGTATTTAATCTTTAAAAATATATTTTTATATTTATTATTTTCAAGTCATGGTTTTTAACTTTTTGCGCTTTTCAATTCCAAAATCATGTATTCAAATAAAATCCGTGAGAGTAGGATATTACCCTATCTTTTTTTCAGGTAAAAATTTCCATGTAGGACATTTCAGTATCTTTTATTTTCAGGTAAAATTTACTATCTAATGTAATTTTTCCTAAATTATAATTGTTAAGTCAATTAATGTTGTAATTAATATTTAATTACATAGATACCTGTCTGATGATTTTCAATGTAACATGCTTCGGGTTGATTGTCCTACAAACAAGGCTTGTTTAAAATCACTGTTTAAGGAACCTCTCTTTTAACTTTTTTCGTGACAAACTTTAGCCTACTCAAAAACATTTCCTATAGGAAAATCTCTCAAGCTTCGTAATAAAATCCGATTTCTATATTTTTTTTTTCTTTTTTAGAAAGAGATACCTATAAGTACTTCTTACATGGCACATTGGATTTCAATTTTTAAGTTGTATTCCTAAACCATTTTAAGAAACAAAATCAACAATCAAAGTCCAAAGCATCCTATAAAAAATCATCATCTTTCTAACAAAAAACAAAGATTAATTAAATCAGTCATTCTACGAGCTGAAAGTGTTTTAATTGTAAAGCGTGCTTTGAGAAAAAAAATCACTCTTTTAATTTTTGGTCCTAAATATTGCCACTTATTAAAAGGCACGCGAGGGGGGCCATTAAAAAATAATCAGAAAATGAAATACTTATAAGTCAATATAGAACAATATGATATAATATAAGCATTATAATTAATTACCTATTAAAGAACTACAAATTCAAAAATGTATTGATATATCTTTATCATCCTTATGATCAATTTTCAAAATTCTTAAAACATAATTCAACTCTCTTTTTTTTTTCGTTTAGTCAATGGGTCATACTGCTAATTAAAATATATTCGTAGATTTGATATTACGCGTAATTTGTCGAATTAAAGTCATTATAATATAAAAAAAAAACTGCATAAATGTAATTCAATAAAATATTACTAATAAATAACCCTTTCACACTTCAAGTGCTCACTATAACGAAATGAATAAATATGAGCCACTAATGATGATATTTTTGTAATCAGTATATTGTGGTCTAAGTGATGGTGTCGATATCGCCCAGTAACTTGATGAAAACAATTATTTAATTTGTATATTTATCAAAGGAACTAAATTTACTATCTTAATATTTTTAATATTGTGTATTTCCATTTTCGATTACCACATACCTAAGGTTAATAATAGTCATAATTTCATAATCTAGTTATTAAAAACTATCTTAGTATCTCATCCAACATAGATAAAATAATAAATACTTCAATTTTATTTTATTTTATTTGTTGTAGAAAATTTAACTATAGGTACCTATGACGATTATTGTCAAAATTGCATAGGTAGTTAGATATTATGAAAGAAATTATATTTTGTCCACTTAAACTATTATTTGATTGGTATAGCTAATTTGCGATACCTTTTACATATTTATACTCCTTGAGTATTATAGAAAACATTTTTGATATCTTTATTTAAGTATTTTCAAATTCAAACTATCGACTTTTAGCCAACTAGGTATTTCATATTTGAACCACTGTGTTATAAATGGGAGTGTTGGCGGCAGATACAGCACAGCGCTTACGTCATGAAAACTAGGTAAGTAGCTAATATGTAGTTAAATTTAAAAAATATATTTATCATAGAGTTAAAGTTATAATATGTCTTCCACCGGTACCAGCAGCACTGAGTCCGCGAACTACCGCAGTTAGATTGCCTACCTGACAATATACTGCTGCGAATCTCACGGGATAATGCATGTCGAGATGGCTATACATTAAACTATAATATCATTTACACTTAAAAAGATATTGCTTCCACAGTATTTTACACACAAAAGGAGTCAGAATTTTTTTTGCGAGAAGGTTACTAAAAAGTTAAGATAAGATTTAACAGTTTTACACTCCTCTACTTACAATTCAATTGCTCTCCATATAAATAAAAAAACGTTGGAGATAAGATATATAGACAGGATTTGTGGAGCCACGAAACAGCCCCACAATTTGCAAACAACTATCCACGGGAGGCGGAGCACGCGCGGATGACAGCAAGTTATAATGTATGTTTGTAAAATAAAAATTCATAATAATAAAGGGACATTATTTATTAACTAAATATATATATAATATTTACAAATTGTCATCTGATACATCTGTTGAATAAACTTCGGACATTGTTTCATCAGCATTTATCGGTTCAATTTCTTCATCGGTATCTGACGACGCGTGCTCACGGGGTATGCAGAGTATGCACCCACATACGCTGCGGCCAGACGCTTGGGGGCACATGAATAATGTCTCAGTTCATAATTTAATGTTAACCCCTACATGCAGTCGGGAGATTGTATGTATTTTCCCGACGTTTCGCACACATTTTGCTTTAAGATAAGTGAATTTGAATGTATTTGATAATATTAGTAGAAATTATACTTACCAACGTATACAGTTAACTATAAAAGCGTATAAAGTTTCGATAACAAAATTAATTTGCTATAAAAAGTAAAATAACCAATATAAAACTGCATCTATACATCCCGAATTGGAAGGTAAAAATTGTTTCCACCAGAGCGCGTTTTGTTAATCTGCTTCCCCAATGGACTTGTTTTTAAATTCATTTTGGACGGTTTTCAATAATTTAAGGAAATATGGGTTTTATTTTTAGTGTGGGTGTAGCGACAGTCAAACAGCTGATTGATTTGTTTTCATTTTGCTGGAGGTTCGGGTGGTTCGGCATAAATATCAATTGACAGTGATAAATTGATAAAAATATCTTTACCACGCGTTTGTAATCAAAATGCATATCCTACCGGGCCCCGGCTACCGATTACCACCGACTTATCACTTGTTGTAGTATCGTGCTTTTGTGTAGTTGTTTATTCTTTTTATAGTTTTTTGAACAACTTTGTTCCGCACATTTTTGTCACAACTTACATTGAATATTCTGTATTATAACCATAGGCGTGTCTACGGGTCTTGCTTGTCATGCATAGACATGACCTGCGAAATTTGATCTAACTTACATTATAAATTACGGTACATAATATAAACTTTTTTTCTTAGATTCTGATTTAATATTAATTTTTTTTGATTTTCATCATGTGGACTTTTAATATCTATTACAATTTTGGTAAGATTGGGAATTGACAGATTGTCAATTCGATTTAGGTTACCAATATGAAATAAAAACAAACACGTATTAAAAATAAAAATCGATTGTAATAGTCGAAAAAGAAATACTTACAAAAATTAATTTTAAATACAAAATTCAATATTAATGCACACAAATCTTTAAATGGGTCAGTAGAAATAATAAAGTTTTTGTACAAGGAAATAAATTAAATTAAATTTTAAAATACTTATACATTTATTCATGCAGTTCCATGAACAATCACTAAATATTTAATGAACTAATAGTAAGCAAATGTTCCTTCAAATGTCATTTACTGGTCTATCATTAGTTAATTTATTATATTAGTTTAAAAAACACCTTTCAATTAAATATAATATAATTAATGATTACAATTTGAATGTTATAAACTTTTAACTTTTTTTGTATGTCATGTGTATATATATAAAATAATATTTTTGTTTTGAATAATGTGAGAAAAATATTATTTACCTGGTATTATATTATTTATTATAATTGACGTAATAGTAGACACCACACTTGATGTTGGTGGTACGTCTTCTACTAGAGTGTCATTGGTTTCCACACCAGATTCGGAATGTGCAGTTATTTCATATGGATTATATATATTGTATTGGATACCCAATGCCGGTGGTTCTGGAAGTTGAACGATTGTAGTCAAATTTGTATACATTTATCTTCTACTGTGTTTTTTTTGATTTTTTTTTTGGCTCCATAAATTCAGGCTCAAATATTTTTTCGGCAATAATTTTCCTTCTGAAACAACCAGCCAACTGATCGCTTTCTATATCATCACTGTCTTCTGAACCTGGCCAAGGTTTCGCAACCTTCCTTGCTTGTATTTCATTGGCTAAAACAACATATCAAATTAATGTTAGCACCGTAATATCAATTACAAAAAATAGATAAATAATAATAACAAATAGAAAAAATGGCGTAACTCACTAAAAGGCCCTGCAACTTTTTTTATGTTGTAGAATACACCATCTTTATCATTTGGGACATAACTTTCGATAATCATCTTTGTTATTTGTGTAGGATTAAAGTATGTTTTGGTTTGGTCATGCTTGGTTAATGGAAACCAACACTTTCCAGTATCACTGCCACCAAGCAAAGACAACCATTCTAATGGCACTTGTTGAACCTCCTGAGTGTCCAAAAATAAAACAACAAACCAAGACCTAAAACCAATATAGTTATGAATTTAGTTAGAATGGTTAACATGTTTTTATTACATTTACATATATGTATTTAAAATATATTATAATACACATGCATAATTCAATTTTCAAAAATGTTATTTAAAATGTTATTTAAATTACATTATATAATTGACTTACCATTGTTATTAATAAATTCCAAATTGGAAGACTATTAAAAAGAAATTAGGAATAATATTTACAGTGTAGACAATTATTTAAGATATATATTTACAGGGTAGAAAGTTATTTAAGATATTGAATAATAATACAATAACAGTTATAATAATAATAACAAAAATATTAATATTAATAAGGATTCAGTTGTATAGTTATGTACCTAGTTAAGTTGTAAAGGTATTACTGAAAATGTAATAAAGGCATAACGATAGAATTTGTATTGTTTAGAGGCAAATTCATCATTTTTTATTTTAACTTATCAAACTTCCATGACTGAAGTGGCCCAAGTCTAGAGGCTGCATGTATACCTAATAATTTCGAAGAACATGGAGTATTAAAATATTCTGTGAGTTTTTCATATTGTCTGCCAATGACTACTAAAGAATGATCGGATTTTGAAGTTGCAATATTCTCAATCAGAATATTATCACCATTTTTTACCATGAAACAATTATCAGCATTGTTCAATTTTACTATAAACTTATCATTTTTCCAACCTGTATATTCTGGTTTACAAGTTTCTTGAAGTATAGGCCTATCTTTATTATTTGTATATATATTATTTGTATTATATAAAATTCTAGATTCAACATACCTACGGGCCAATTGTTGAAGTGGTTTCATACCACTTTTAATTTTTTTTTTTATAGGCTGCATAAAACTTTCAAAAGGGAATGCAGAAAAATTATTTAATGATCCAACTGTTTGCACATCATCAGCTAAATGAAGCATTGTATGTATGAGACATAAAGGTATTTCCATAAATTTCAGCAAATTGAGACGCAAAATAAGTTAATAATTTTTTTGCAAATAAAATATATTCTTCAGATAGATTATCTGTGGACATAATTCTTATAGCAACACACAAAACTATAAAATGGTTGTAAACTTTTTTCTCTACAATATTATGAAAAATTACCATAACGGTGTATAAAAGGCATTGTCTAAGTTCTGTTGCTTTCCAACGAGAAGCATCCCGCAATGGATGTTTTCGGCTATTTTCATTGGGACTACGTTGGAAATCTTGAGGGATATATTGTCCTAACTCGTTCAATTTTATATCAACAGCAGAAATTAGAACTTTTGGAAGATTTTGACTGTGTGGTTTAATTCCACCAGTCCAAAACATTAAAAGCTTTTTAGTTACCCCAATTAATATGCAATGCATATAATCAAATGGTATTCCAGAAACTAAATTGAAGTTTGGAATATCTGAAAGAATTGTTTTATATAAATGGAAGTCTAAATCTGAATAAGATATAAATGATTCATGAGTTCTTAAAACTGAACATAAATCAGGAAAATATACTCGATTATTTTCATACTGACCAACAGTATAGCAACGATTACAAGAATTTTTAGCCGTATGTCCCTTTACATTTAGAGCAAAAGATTTTGCAGGTGTGTCACATATTAGAGCTTTCAATTGAACTTTAATAATAATGTTGTTATAAACAATACCAGTCTTATAAAAAAAAATTAATTCATTAACTAAATCTGACAAAAATTCATTACTATTTTGTGGCTTGAACTGCCCATAATATGCTCCAATAATAAACACATCTCGGCTTTTGCCTAAATTAGAAAAATAATCTAGATAAGGCCACAGCTGACTAGGAGGATTTTTAGATAAAGGGATTCCATCAATTCCTACCACCAACATTAAAGTAGATGGAAGTAATAAATTATCATATACTTTAAACAATTGTTCTATTTCATTTTTTA
>WHPZ01586601.1:0-17151 GCA_016617965.1 Macrosiphum rosae | reverse complement strand
TGTTCAACTTTTATATCTAAGAATTGAAAATTTAAAACAAAGGTTCTCATAAATAATTCATACTGTAACCAAAAAATCTAAAAAATATATGAACACAGTTATTTTTCACAGACATTTTAAATTCAAATTTGGACGAAATTACATATTAATAAACTTAGAATAACTATTTTAGTTATTTTGTTGTGATAGAATAATATTATTCATGAGTACTTGAAACTTCTAAAGTGTTCTATTATATATCTATGATAGTATCATGGTTTTTGTTGATGTATAACGCGTTATAAGTACCTAATGGATATTGTGATATGATTAATTTGAAATTTATTATAGGTACCTACCTATTTTAGGAAAATTTTTTTTAATACGATAGATAAGTATATAATATGTCTTATACCTAGACTGACATACCGTCTCTGCTTAGAATCGTTTTCTTATACAATGATATTATATTATTGAATTCAAATTTAATACTATCCATTATACAGTGACCCACTTGTAACCTACTGTACAGCAGAGCGGCTTTTTTTCTATGAATATCATTAAAACTTTATTTGTTGGGTAAAAAAGCTTAAAAATTTAATACAAGGCTCCCGATTTATCGTTACGCAATGACATTTGAAAAATATTAAAAGTCCTTAGTCACAGTTTTTATTTATAAGCATTTAAAGTTCAAATGTTGACAAAATATGGAAATTAAATTTAAGATTTGAAAATGTAATACAATATATTATATATATATATATATATATTGAGTATTAATAAAAATAAATTAAATCATTACCTATTAATTTTGTCCTGTATTTTTTTTTTTTAAATAAGGTCACCTTATATTAGACTATAAATATTCTGAATTTAATCAGGGAGGAACATTATTGTAATATAAATATCCCGAATTGCTATGTGGGATGTCAGACCAATGATACTAATGAGCGCAAAGGTCGTATTTACGTCGTGTTAATTAGTTAATAGGTCTGGTATTTCCCTAATTACGTGTTTTATTTGAATGTGCCGCCCCGCACGATATTCAAACGGCAGTCCATAGGCATAGACCTATAAAGTATAAGCTTATGGACAGCGCTTCCGAGTTCCGCCCGCCCTGCCATTGGTTAATCCTGACGACATGACTGAGAGAGAAAACATAATATATATATGAGCATATGAGAGAGAAAAATGTTTTGGGCTTTATGTTTTAACACACTGTAAAGGCTCAAAACCTCTCTTTTCTCTCTCAACAATCCTGGTGATTTTCTTCTCTATAGGTACGCAAATGCTTTGTCCATTTATAGGTCTATGCGACTATGCCACGAATTAAGATATATCTTAATTCGGGGTCTATGCCCATTGGCCACTGGATGCCAAAATAACAGGCTGGTGTGAGACAGTCGTGAAATATGTAGGTACCTACCTAATAAATAATAACGAATAACGTGATAGGCGAACTCCGCGATAACGCGATAACTGATTTTCATTTCTTTGTAAAATCTAGAAGTCAATTAGTTTTCCCTAAGCTTTGTCACAACTCACAAACAGACTAATCAAATCGTACGGTACCTACCTACCATACTCGCAAATAGGGGGATTTGTGGGCCAAGGCGTCTCCTTATTATGACGGTTATCTACCGTCCTCCTTATTCAATTTTATAATAGTAGGGCTTCAGCCTTCTTAAATCTCAAACGTTATTTCTGCCTATGCTACCTACCCAAACATAATTTAAGACCACTATATACAAAAAAACATGCAAATACAAGAAGTCTCAAAGCCAAAAGCCAACATAATACCTACGTGTTATGACATTTATGAATTAATAATTATATTAGTCCATTCTTGTGGGGGGTCGAGATCCTCTCCGTAAATACCCGGCTGTTTTGATATAAGTGACGATGCTAATATGAATCAGATACCAGAATAGGGTTGAAATGTTTTTAAACAATTAACTTCCTCTTTGTCTACCATTCAAACCATTTACACAATACTCTGTTCACAGTAAGTTGACCCACTATTTATTTATTTTTTTTGAGCATGCGGCTCATGGCTCTACGGTAAAAACTTTGAGACAATACGATTAATACATCAGTAGCTCTTTCCTGACTACGCTGATAACAAAGCGATAATTTCTATCAACAATGATCTTTTTACCGGCTGCCTCAACAAATCTTCAAAATCACCTTGTCTTGGTGTCTCCACACTGACCACACTTGATCATATTATTCTATAGGTAGTGTTAATGATCTTACCACCATAGGCTTGTCCAGACTCCATGGCTGGGGAGGCCAGTTATAAAATTCAAATTTTCTTCTCACTACAGCGAATAGCGATCTATTTGTGACTTATTTTTGTTGTATGAAAATTATATAGCATTATATATATATTTTAACATTATTTAAAATTATATTATGACACAGTGACGAAGGGGACCAAGAATTTAAATTTAAATTGATATATTATTCAATAAAATATAGGGCATAACTTTTTATAAATTTAAGAGAGTCAAAATCATAATATAAAAATAACTAAATTTATATCCAACCTCCATAATAATTCTTTAGCGTTTTCAAAATGTCTTTAAACTTCTTTTATCATTATAATGATAAACTGTGGGATACAGAACGCTTTTTTGTATGATGTAACGAAATGGATGAGTTCAAATTTTTAATTATTCTTCAGTTATCGGTATATTTAATTATTTTTAGTTTTTACTTATTTCATTGTGGTAATTAGTTAATAATATTATACTATTTAGTATTTTATATACCTAAATATTATATAGGTGCCTTAACATTTTGAAAAAAAATATGACAAAAAGTCTCCTTACGATAGTTGCAGGTATATCCAGGGCCTCCACAAGGGGGGGACTGTTGGACCTGGAGTACAGGAGCCCGGCTATTTGTAATTTCTTAAATTTTAAAACATTGATAGGAATATGTGCTTATTTTATATTAAATTACATTTTATGATATAGGTAAATGTATATTATAATATATTAAGTAAAAATAGTGTATGGGACACTCCCATAGCTTGTAAAAAGTTGTATTTTATTGGAAAATTTGTATAGGGCCCACTAAAACATTTAATACAAGGGCCCAAAACTTGATGTGGGGGGCCTGGGTATATCTACCAACTACCCAGCGGGTTCACAATTCACGATATTCAATGTAGGGAAGAAAATATCAATTTGTTAAAATGTAATTTATTTTTGGTAGGTACCTACCTATCATAAAAGATTTTCATTTTTAGAAATTATTTTTTAATTTTATGTATCATATAATTGTGTAATATACCTACTGTATACCTACTATGTATATACTACATCTATCATTGTACATTATTACCTACAAATTATGATCTATTTATTTGTATAGTCTTATTCATTAGTATAAACTTATCAAATCCGTAGTGCACACTTCCAATTTCGGACTACACACTTTGTGTCGGGGCTCACTAAAAAATAGGGGCTACCTGACTGTCTGTTTCAACCATGGATACTATGGATACTATATAATATAATCTTTATCTATATTCATGGTTTCACTATTATAAGCCAAGAACGTCTCTGGAAAGGCTGCTGCCCACCTTGCCTCTCCCGTAGACACGTCAATGCTTACCACTCAAATGTACAAAAGTGCATAATACTAGTATGTATGTAGGAACTTAACTAAAAAAAACAATAAATCAATGTTTTGAAATTTGACGATCTGTACAATTATAGTTGCAGAAGATCAGACAAATAAATTATGTATATTTTTACAACAACAATAACGTTGGAAATTACAGGTAAATGGGGTGCAATTAACAACAGTATATAGACTACAACAAAGGTGGCATAGGTACAACGCGTTCGTTGCAGATCACCGGATCTTCTTTTCGGGAGTCTGGGTCCTCTGCGCGGGCTTCCGGTCCCCGGCCAATTTCGCCCGCATTCCGTGATCGGCCGCGTTCTGCTCGCCCACCACTTCACCGAACTCCCGGTAGTTGGCGTCGATCAGCTCGCTGCTCTCCAATCACACGTCGGTGACCGGCATGCTCTCTCCGTACAGGTGGACGTGGCGCAAGTGGGCCGTGGTCGCGTCGTCGTCCAACGCGGGTATGAACAGGCCGGCCGCGTGCCGGCCCTCGCTGAGTTGTACGTGGCCAGCGCCGGGTTCACCGGCAGCACCTCGACGGTGCACCCGTAGGTACTGCCGGGCTGCGGCCCACACCACCTTATCCAACTGTCGCCGGTTCAGGTGCAGCTAGCGGTGATGGTTGTCGAGGCATTTCCGCTGCGGCCCGTCGCCCAGGCCCAGCACGATGACGGCGGGCGCGGTTTCCAGGTGGAACAGCATCGACAGCGAGTCGACACCCGCGTCCCGGTCATCGTTCACCCGCCAGGCCATTATCGAGTTGGCGAAGCACACGACCGGCCAGAGCACCACGAACCCGTTGTTCAATCGGAAGCCGTACTGGCTATAAGTGGAAATCATGATGCCGTCCCTTATGTTGTTGTTGTTCAACATGGACACGTACGTCTTGCCATCGTTCTCGTACGCGCCGACGGACAGCAGCAGCTTCCGGGCGACGCGTTACTCAACGACATGGCAGTCGATTATAGAAACGATAGGAGAGGGGAAATAAAAAACGATAAAAATTATAGACAAGTAATGATCGTACCTTCCATCGCTCGGTAACGATTAGTGGTTACTTGAACATTAATTATAAGTATTACTCTTATTTATAGGTTAATCAGTTATATTAGACAATTATAGTATAGGTAGTGCAAAATGACATATATAATAATATATGGTACCTATATTATAATATATACAATATCTTAAGATTTACTTCAACAGTCCTTGTTAGGTACCCATCCAATTCTGTTCCCATATGGTGGCACTTCAAATGAATTGGTTTTCTCTGCAAGTGTTTCTTTTGGTTCCTCATCTTCTTCCAAATCCTGAAGGAATTGTGTAGGTGCTGGTAATGCACTGATAAATCAAAAATTAATATGCATTTATAAATTAATAAACTACAACTGATTATTGAAAAATAAGCTTGAGTTTTGCTCACGAATCAAGATATACTTAGGTATGGTATCTTAATTTGTGGTTTTGCTTACCTAAATAGAAACATTATGTTTTCCAATATTTTGTAAAATTAAATTAATTAATATGGCAAGATTAACAAATAAATTGAGAACAAATCAAAGCCTTGAACCTCAAGACTCAAGCGAACCATGATATAACCACATTATAATTAGTTAAATGCATGGGCGTCCATTGGGCAAGACAGGGCACTTGCTCCCCCCCCCCAAAAAAAAAATATTATGAACTTGTAGCTCAATAAATATTACCGCAATATTACCTTATTACCGAGGAAAATTATTTGTTGAAATCACTTTTAAGATATAAAATAAGTATAAAAATATCCTCATTGTTATCGTATATTAACATCATAGATGGGTCGTAGTCTGCAGTCCGAATAGGTACCTATACGTAAAATTATTTATCGCAGATAATTTTTGGTGAATCCATAAAGATCACAATATAGGTACTACAAATATTTTATCAGAAAACATTGACTGCATTTTAGTCGTCCACTTTCTGTGTGGCATTTTATTTAGTGCTGACTGCTGAGTGTCATTAGTGATTATTCAATATTATTTTTTAAAATTTTCAATTTTTACAATGGATATTCGATCGTTTTTAATTTAAAAAATCTGATGAAGATAATGCATCTGCTGTGCTTGAGCCACACGCATCGAAAAATACAAGTGTTTCTGCTCAAGTAAATTCAAACCTGGAATGTTCTACGTCAATAAATACGGTACCTACATCAACTATTAATTATACGCCAAATGATTGTGAGTCATATCCAGATTTAGGATTTTATATTAATGAATCAAATTTATCAGATGAACTTAAATATAAATTACTTACAAAACCATATGTTCCTTTTGATAATTATGATTTTAAGAATGCCAGTATTGCACAAAAAATTAGTTTTAAAATAGAATGGCTTAAACAATATTGATGGTTAGTTTATTCTAGACATTTAAAAGGCGGCTTATGCAAACCTTGTGTTGTTTTTCGTCCTGTTGTTAAAAGAGGATTATTAGGAGCGTTTATTGTTAGTGAATTTACCAAGTATAAAGATTTTCATTTTCACTCAAAAAAACATAGAGATTCGGTTTCTCAATCAACAGATTTTTTAAAAATTATGCCCAACAAAGAAAAAAGTGTTATAGATCAATTAAATACTGCTCAACACTTACAAATTGAACAAAATAGAAAACAGCTAGTTATATGTGAAAAATAACATTAAATCTTTATTATCTTACATTCGAAATTTTTTTTATTTTGACCCCCCCAAAAATGTTACCTATGGGCGCAAATGATTAAATGTATTATGTTTGTATCATGAAGCGAACAGAATATCTTTTCTATGACAGTATCTCGTTAATTTTAACATTTAAGTCCTGTACACAGTACATGAATCTTATGTTTAAACGTGACACAAATTAAGATGTTATAGGTATTATAATATGATTTATAAGATGTGGGTATATCATAATTTGTGGTCTAAACTATTATTAAAAAATAATATTAAATATTAAATACTTTATTACTTATTGTAGATTCGTAGGTTAGGCACAAAATCTATAGTATATTTTGTCAATTAACTACTAAACTACTGCAAAAACTAAAAAGTAACAACTAAATGTCTAAATCATTCAAAAATAGTATTGAGTATTTGAGTATACTAAATATTCAATCATGACGAAAATTTGAAACGTCAAACATTAATAACATCATGAATGCATGATAAATTAAATAATTATATCAGGCACGTGATAATAAAATTTAAAAAAAGTGCATTTTAGATGCAATCAGAGATTTTAAATATATTTATTAAAAATATTATTTTAAAATCTCTGGATGCACTATGACTAGATAAATGTAGTAAAATTGATTGGCCATTCAGCCATTGGGTAAATCACGGACATTAAGTATTTCTTAATCCGTGGGTAAAATGATGGCATTCCTTTCTTCTAATCTTTATTTTATGCAAGGCGAATGGATTAATCCTGGATTATCAAGGTCGTATCTGGGAGGGGGGGAATTCACACCACTGTACACCCCCCTCCCTACAGTCCGGAATTTCTTCAATATGTCTTATTTTTAACCAAATATCAAAACCTAAATAAAATAAAATTACAATACTTATACATGTAATAATTGAATGTTTCACCTTCATGACATTGGGTACATAGCATAGGCAGAAATCCATTATAATTTCAGGGTGGTTTGACGGAATTTTTTTTTTTTTGGGGGGGGGGTAAGCCATAGACACATGGTAAACAATATATTGTGTTTCTCGAAATGTTTTAATTTTTTAAAAATATATTTAATACATTATGGTATACAAATGTCCTTGTAAAAAACTTGATGATAGAATCATTTCACTGCACGTTATATCAGCATCAAACTCTTTACAAATCCTACGAAAAGGTAAATTACCAACTGTGGTTAAAGGGGCCAAGTATAGTTTATTTTTCCAATTTATCTTTTTACGACTTTCTTCAATTAAAGGCCCTAAGTCCTTATCCTTATAATTTTTTTTAACAGCTTCTTCACTTTTTGTGAAATTGTATAATTTTTTTGTAATTTTAACTTATTTTCTTTACTTAAGGTTCTACAATTAGTTTCACTTTTAATCCGCATTTCATATTTGGTTTGGTCAATAATATTTTTTGCCACTTTCAATATGGCTACTCCCATATCTACAGGTCAGTCCTCTAGGACAACGACCTTTAATAGAATATACATAACATGTTTTGTATCTAAGTACTCAGTGACATTATGTAAGAATTTACATTAATTATATATATATGCAAGAATCTTTTTCTGATCCATCAACAAGATTTGAGCATAAATGTTCTGAGGAATTTGATAGTAAGTAGAATTTCTAGATTTATTTTGACCTTTTAGAACTCTTAGAACACTTCTGCTTTTTAGAAGGTGGATCATCTTCATTTGGTTTTTATCTGATTCTGAAATATAATTTTATTTATTGCCAACTTAGGCACATTTCTTTCAATGATAAATTCTTTTTTTATACATACAATTCCCTTACAATGGTATCAACTTTTTCTTCTTCTTTTACAATTGATGTACCTAACAATGATATCTACTGTAGTATTTGTTTCTTCTTTCAAACTAGGTAGAAGAATTCTACCTAGTTAACAAAGAATTATTATAATTATTATATTATATAAATAATATAATTTAATATTACAATTTAATTTATTTTTAAATTGTTATTTAAAATTTTATGATTTTATTATAATTTAGAAACTAATTTACACATTATTTGGTAGTTGATTATTAAATGATAGAATTAAAGTCATTACTTTAAAACTTGAATTACTGACACTCATCATGTACCATAGTATTCATCATAGTTTATACATTTACGTTTGTTTCATAAAATATGTAAATTAGTATAATTGTTAGTTGATTATTCAAACAAATATCTGTAACAGCTACATTTAAAAGAAAAATAAATAACTTAATGTTTACAGTTAGGTACCTATTAAAAGATTATTAACTGAAAATAATCATACATTCTTATTTCTCAGTATTTTATTGAAATGTATACCTAATTGTAGTAAAAATTTAAAGTACAAGAAAGTTTGTAATGAAACTTATAGCTACCCGTTAAATTTGTCAGATGGGTAAATTACACTATAATACTACGACGGTTCAAATTTCAAATGGTAATAGAATATACAATAATATTATTGTAATTTTTGAAGTTCAGATTATCTGAAGACTGAACGACGAGTCTGAAAGCTAAACTTGAGTTTTTGAACGTAACGACGATTATATTTTTTAAGAGATATGCAATGGTGTTTTAAAAATATTTTGATAAATTTTAAATTATTTAACACTTTTGTTTATTTTTTTTTTAGTGGTTTTACAATGTTTGAAAAATGCCTATTGCCTAATAATTTAATAAAATGTTCTTCATAATTTTGAAATGGAAAAATATACCTAAATTCACTACAATAGGGGCCAGTTCTAAAGACTTAATTGTGGGGAGGGGGGCTAGATCATAATTTTCACAAATGAATAATGATTATTCGGTAACGAAAAAAACTATAACTCAATAATCAGTTATGTGGTCACTTACATTAGGAACCAGGAGTTAGAAAGTGTATGTATATCATTGTGTTTTTTAGTATTTAAAAGTAGGTATAACGTTATTCTGTGTGGTACAAAGTAAATAGGTAGGTACAATTTTAAAAAGTACATTTATATATATTATCTTTACATATACCAATTCGAGCCCTAATGTAGTGCCAAAACTAGAGTTTATTGGATCAAATTAATTTAATCAAATCAACTCTACATATCAGATGGTATAATTTCCTTTTTTTCACTGGGTTTGACAAATATTTTGGACCCGGAAATATATTTGGAACAGCATCATGAGTAAGCTTTGCTCGTTTTAAATTTATCTATAAAAACGTTTTAGACATTTTTATATAAAAAAAGATTCATTAAACAAAGGATAAGTTACAGTTTCTTGGTAATACCGTAACTTTTGAAGCACCAAAACCAGATTCCCAAGTTCTAACAATTTGATCGGGTGTAAAATGTTTTTCACAAATCACTGTCTTTGAGTTGACAACAAGATTAGCACGAGGAATAGATTTTTCCCATTTTTCCCTCAAAATTTAATTTTTAGGAAATTGAAACAGTGAAACTTTTTCTGGGTTTGATTTATATCCTGACGTACAAAACACAACACAGCAAGAAGATGGCATGTTTCGATAATTCGGAAATAAATAATATAATAACGTATGTCAGACGTATGACCCCACTATGACAATAATATTAAATATTAATAATATATTATACGATTCGTCTTCACAAATCACAATAGATGATTTATATTTATGACGACAACGAACAATTCGTTTAGAGCTCGGTTAACTAGCAGCGCCTACCTAGTGGTAAATAGCCGAACTATATCACCGTAACAATTTCTGACCGCGGTTGTGCCACACAAACCTTATACCGACGCATAACCTGTTCTTCATAATCGTGAACGTAACCAACAAATCAAAAATTTTAATTGATAAATTTTTAGTGATAATCACGGACTGAATTCTATCTAAAGTACGTGGTGATAATTTATTGATTTTTGCTTTTTTTTAACTGTTAGTTTGATAACGATTTGTTTTTATTGCATCACCGTATAGTGTTCGTGAAATGTTATTGGTGCATATGGCGATAATGTGAAATTTAAACTGGGAAATGTTTTCCTTCGCGATTTTTACGAATTATATAAATGTACGAATCATTTCTTTTTTGATTCTGCATTATTATTTCCAATACGTACATCCATCGCTTGCTATTTATTTCATCATCGTACTACACTAACCATGGAAATAACGTAAGTACATTTAAAGCACACAGGTAATTGACGTTTCAGAACGTTAGAGAATTCATTCAAACGACAATTGATACAGTTGTTTAAGTCATTTCCTTTCAAATACTAATTCGTTCAAATATATTAATGAATACTGAAATCATAATGTTTCTCTGATTCATCCTTTATGTCAATTCTAATAACTGATAACGAGTTTTATGATATCAGTTGAACAAAACTTATACTGTTTAAACTTGGGTAAAGGTTTCTGGTTCATACTTTTTCACAATAACTTTCATTATAAACTTATATTTACGAGATATTGGTACATGGTACTGTAGAGTCTTGCTTGTTTTGTGAAACTGAAAATTAAACTTCATAAACTTTGATTACAATTGTATACGTATAATTTGACCTTATTATAGGACTAATGCCGTAAATAAACTTTTAAGATGTGGCAAAGTTCTGAATATATTATATTGGTATTTCACACCTTATGTTATGAACTCTACAAATAATTTAAATTTACTTATGAAGTATAATACAGTATCCATTAGAGTACCTAGATTTTTCAGAAAAATTACTTAAAATTTATAATTTACTTTTATTTTTATATAATATATATTAACTATTTTGATAATCACATCTAATGTTAAAGTGCATTGTATTCTAAACTTGGTATGATAAATAATTATTAATTGGATAATGTAACTTCTAAATAATTTTATATCTTATTCCTTATGATTGAAATTTAATCACTTCATGGTTTTTATTATGTACCTATTCGTTTTACATGCAAATTAATTTCATGTGGTTAATTTTTAAATATTTAGTTTTGTTTTTTTATTTAATTCTATTATCCGGCTCTTTATTTTTTGAATACCTAATGCAAGTTTTGTTATAACAAAATTAGAAATTATTAGTTAAAATGTTCATACATTTATAGCCTTTGCCCTAGTTAGATTCTGTTCAGATATGAAAATGTACATACTTAAGTAAATGTATGTAACTCACTTATCTCAAAAATATTACATATTAGTTTTGATAAATCTAATGTATTTGAAAATATAAAATAGTTGAAAAACTGCTAGAATATAATTTGAATAATTTAATGTATTACCTACTTGTATTATACAATTATAATTTGTATCTTTTCCAAATATTTGTTTTTTATAAAACAATACCTACTACTCATAATTAGTTTCCCGATTTTTTTGATTAAATCTGTGTGATTTGTTAGCAATGAAAAACTGGTATTCAAAGGTGTTATAAGTTATAGTTACCTGATCAGATATTTTTGTCTTTAATACTGCCATACTTACGTAAATAGCAAAAAAAAACTTATTAAAAATTTTAATCAACTTTGAAGCAATGATCATAACATTCAAACATTCATTAATTTCTATAAAATGTATGAAATGCACTGCCAATATAACTAGAACATTTACCTTTGGTAAAATATGCATCTTATGGCTCTAATGCTGTTTTAATATCATTTTTACAGTTGTCTTATTAACTTATTTCTCAAATATTTTTATAGTATTCATTTTTTTTTCAGGTTATGGGGAAACTGCAATTTGTTAAACTGTCGATACGTATTCATTTGAAAAATTTTCCTTGATACATAACTTTAATAAGCACAGAATTTGTTATTAGTTATTAAATAAATCAAGATAGTAATGACATGGAAATGGAGGACGAGTGTCACCTAACAAAATTATGTCCAGCTGTTGTAGGTTTGCAACCAGTTAATAAAAGAAATACTCCTAAAATTATAGAATCGTTCAATGCAGGAAAAGATAGATTAAACAGAATGGGTATGCTTGCTCGGATAAGGAAAAAAAATAAATTGTATTTTGATGAAGAAGTATTCAACACATCTAAAAATCCATCCGTGAAACAGGAACGCATGATCTATGTAAATTCTCCTAAAAAAAAAACACCAAAAAGAATTGTGAAATCTAAATTAGAACCGAAAACACCAAAAACACCTAAACAAGAAAAAATTATCAATCAAAAATTACAAACTCCAAAAATTGCTGTCAAAACAACATCTACAATGAAACTTAAGACTCCCAATGTGAAAACTCCTATTAAAAGTGCTTCTAAAAAATCTACTGAAAATGGTATAGCTAAATCAAAAACTATAAAACTTGAAACTCCTAAAAACATAGTGTCGACATCCAAACCAAAATCTGATTCTTTGGAACATAAACATTGTCTAAATGTTGGATTAAGACTTAGGAAAATGTTTCAATTACCAAAAGGTAAGAACTGGATATATTATGAGTGGTTTTATAGCAATATAGATAAACCTCTTTTATATGAATCTAATTTTATGATGTGTGTACAAGACCACTTTCCTTCATTTAAAATTAAAACGATGACTAGAACTGAATGGTGTATGTTACGGCGGATGATGGGTAAACCTCGAAGATGTTCTCAAAAGTTCTTTGACGAAGAAATTAGAGAGTTGGATCTAAGAAGAAGAAAAATAAGATTATTACAACAAAGGAAAGCTAGATACGAATGGTTATTTGAAGATATACCAGATGAAATACCTTTACAACTTACTGTTGGTACTAAAGTAACTGCAATGTTAAGGAATAACACTGAACATAGTCTATTAAATGGAACTATTGAAGCTTTAGATGTTTCTAACAATACTTATAGAATACATTTTGATAAGCCTGGCTTAGGTACACACTCAGTCCTTGATTATGATGTATGCTCCAATGAACCTCCAGAAACTATTTCTAAAAATGTGTTGTTACAAATGTGTCGACCACGTGCACCTTACCATAATCCTTCAATATCATCTGAAACTAAAGTAGATTTACTTAAAACCGATCAGAATACTATTATACAATATTCAATGAAACTTTTAGAGTCTGCTGTGAAATTCGGAAAAATTTTGACGGCTAAAAAGCAATATGTACAAACATTACGTAACATGAATTTTGAAGCTGAAAGAATGGTTTTACACAATGAAGATATAACACCAGAATTTCAGATTCGGTATGCTAAAATTGTTGTGGATTTGGATAATTTAAATCTACATTTAACATCAGTAATGTGTGTGCTTAGTGAAGAAATTAAAGTATTAGCACCTGAAGAAGCTGAAACATGGCCATTAATCACGGATTATTTGTAAAAGCAGTCATTTGATGAAGCTGAACAGATGGTTGAGCATAACAAAGAAGTAACTGATTCACGTTTTATGTCTGATGACCAGCCCATGTTACTATGTTAGCCTTAATTAATGATTCAGGTGAAGACATTGACTGAAAATCATCCTACTGCATATGAATTGGATGCCTTAAAAAAAACAATGGTTGGAATAAAACTTAAACTTAGTAAATCTAATCAAAAATCTTTTGAAAATTGTGTGGAAATTCATATGCAGCAAATTCAATCTAGTTTAGATACTTTTAATACTTTATCCTCATCTAATAGAAAGTAACATGAAATATTTGAAACATTTGTTAAACTATATTCAACAAATATTTTTTAAAAGGTAAATAATAATGTTATGAAGACAAAGAAGATTGATTATTGATGTATATGTATGGATTTAAGTGAAAGTAACAACACTTAAACGGATTATTGGTCGATGCCATTTTTAAGTACTTATATTTTAATTAACGTAATCTTACATAACCAATAATTTTAAATTATTTATACGTAAATAAAATAATAAATATACTAATATCAATGAGGTATTATTTTATCTAAATTGGAAATCAAATTTTATTTAAAGATAACACAGTTAAAATGTTCATTATTATACACTCAGAATATTTTTTATAATACAACAAATTTGTGTGATGTAGAATATAAGTTTAATTTAAGTAAACTAGGTTTATAATGTTTTTGATAATTGCTTAATGATTCTTAAAAATGGTGGTATACTGTTCAATAATTTATAATTAAAATATCTAATAATTGGAAAATAAATTTGTTTCAAATTGTTGATTTCCTTTTAATTAATAGCATTATTTTGAATGCAAAATTAATATGTTCTATACAATTTAATTATGTATATTTTTTTTCTGTGTTATTCAATTAATATGGTGTAAAATGTATTATTTGTATTTATCTTCATAACAATTTATTTTATTTTAAACCAACCAGTGTCTACTTAAATTTAATTGTATTTGTAAGGTATACAACCAGAAACATGTTTGTCTATAGAATTTAAATTTAATTTTACAATTTACAATTTAAATTATGATTTATTTTTATTCACATAATGGTACATAAAAATAACATCATTATAAATTATAGTTTATGATTAATTTGGTTATCTAATTATAGAGTAGATATCACTGTTTTGTGAGATGATTATTTTTAGTTTTTAATTGTAAATGTATTGAAATATATGTGAAAATTGTAGAAACTGGTAGAATAATTCTACTAGAATTATATTGTGTTATATTTGTTAAGTTTATAAGTGAATATTAATATTATTTTACTTTTAAAATCCGGAACATGTAGATATAATTATTTATTAATAATAATTAATAAAATTCTTAAAGAACTGAACAATAATGTAATGATGTAGTTGCAACGTCGTACGCATTTTTAAATAATTTAATAAACAAATTATTAAAATTATTGAAGTTTATTATTTATGAAAGTCATTATTTTTAATGTTCTGATTCTAACAAAATTACTAATTTACAAAATCTGAGTTTACTGTATATTTTCCTAGAATTAAAAATGTGTGTTAAAATATGTAAGAGAATAATTGTGTAAGCATTTGTCTACATTTATGTGTTTTAATTATAATGTATATAAATTGGAATATTGTTTATACAACCTGTATTATATAATTTTATTATTGATTAAAATGTTTAAGAAATACAAATATATAATTTTACACTAGCAAAATATTATCCTTTTGATTGTGTAAAAATTTAGCTCAATATATCTACCACAAATTCATTTGGCATTATGAATATATAATAAATAAAATTATACATATTATAATTATAAACATATTGTGTGAATAAAAATTATTTATAATATTATACATAAATATTTTATGCTTTCATATTCTATCATTTTTCTTTTTTGTCATCTATAAACATTTACAATATTGCCTGTTGCCTTTTAAATTTAAATCTGTTATTTGGTGTTAATTGTATCATAAATAGTGATACAATCTGCAAAATAATGTCTGAACATAAAGGAATTGAAATTATCTCAATAGAGCTTATAAGTTATAATATAATAAAGATATGTATTACTATGTTAGGCATTACATTTTCCCTACAAAATGTATGTAATCATTCTTATAGCGGATTTAATATATAATTTATTTATTTAACAAAAACATATAAAGTTAATATATTATGTTAATTGTGTATTGAAAGTGAAAAGGGGTAGAGTTGATATCATTGCTTTTTATTTATTTACTTTAATAAGTTTATTAATTACTATTATACAAGTGAAAAGTCTTTATTAATAAGTGGTAAATTGTATTTTACATTAGGTACTTATTTTAATTTTATTATTTTACACCTCTTGAAAAATGATGAATAGATTTGTTATTTGTAAAACTAACCGTTGCCATAGTAACCAAATAACCAATGCACATGTAGATTGTAGGTAGGTACTGTCTAGGTATCATAAACTTATATAATATTATCAAGATTGTAAGTACTTCTAGGTATGGTGTGTATGGTCTTATTATCTCTTTATTTAATTTCCCTAAAGTGTAAAATATCCGACTCCGAAATAGATAATTTTGAGATGGATAATTATAAGCTAAGAGACAAACAAAAAACGTTGGAAATTGATAATAGTGTTGAAAATATTCAAACAGATGACATGTGCACTGGAAATCCTGTTGAATTTACACCAAATATATATGAATTGCAGGATAATAAAAGTGATCTTATGAGTAAGTAAAAGTTGTAAGACAATCAATATTTCACACTATATAGTGACATCTCTGAAGTCATTTCCACCTCATTAGACCCTCAAATATATTACTGTATTGTATTCATACATAATATTATACAAGGTAAAAATAAATATCTGAATTCAGATTCTTTCAAACCAATAGATAATTAGATTAATTCTATTGAAATGAACAAAATGCATTGATTAAAAAAACTAAATGGTTATAAGGGTTTAGCCAACTTTAAAAAGTGTAATACTGTTTCAGCAAAAGAACAACTTGAAAATGTATTAAATAAGCAAACCAATGCAATGGATCCAACTTCACATACAGACCTACTCAATTTTGAAGATATGCCATCTGAATCAGAAAATCTAGTTGATAATTATTATACACCATTTATACATCCATAAAAATTTTCTATTTTTATCTTAGCTTAAACAATTTAAATAACAAAATAAATTTTCTTGGATACAACAATTCAGTCATTAGTATTAATTTTATGTGTGTATTAGATATGCATTTTATTGGTATGACGTTAATGTATTGCAATTCAAAGTGTCATCCTGATTTACAATGTTGTAATAAATAAATTGAACTATTCATTGTTAAACTAAACTTATTAAATATATATTATACAAATATTTTTGAATTCCTGAATACTCTTAATAATATATATTTTGATTTAACTAAATTTAAAAAAAGTATATTGTATTTATTTTCTCATAATAAGTAAATTTTTGTATTTTCCAGAATAATATAACAGTAATAATAATTAATAAGTAACAACTGTGTACTAGGTACCTAATATACAAATTATTTTTTTTTT
>WHPZ01586598.1:6015-25163 GCA_016617965.1 Macrosiphum rosae | reverse complement strand
TGTCGGTCAGTGTTCATATTTTCTTATTTTGAAACTTTGAAAGTGTGAAGTGATAACTGATACGTGTGATCATAAAAGGTTCTTCAAGACCAAAGTTTTTTGTTTGTAAATGCGCATTTGTTGTAACTTGTTTGGATTCTCCTTAATTTAAATATTAAACGTGAATTTTCAATATGTCAACCAAACCCAAACAACTCAGTGGTTGTAAGAAACGAAAAATAAAAGAAAAAAAAGAACTTGAACTCAAAAAAATTAAAGGATCAATGAATGTATTTATTAACAAAATAAATATAAATAGTAATGGTAAGTTTTTCATACTTCACTAAATAGATAGTTGTTAGTTGTTACCAATGCAATGAAGCAGTAGACCATTATGAAAATAATCAAATACTTACCTAAAATGAATAATGTAATCAATATACATAATTTTTCAGTAAGTAGGTATACCTCATTTTAATTTAAATATGATAATTATGGTTTAGGTCCTAATGTCCTATTCAATGTTAAATGATCTAGAATTTTTGAGTTTATACATATCTTTAAATTCAATTATTTTAATTTTAAGTACCTATTAAGAAGTTAGTTTTTAAGAACGCATAATTTAAAAGTCAAGTGTTATTGTGTAATTAATGTTTAATCATTTTCTATTTTTTTTTTTTTTTAATATGTAGCAACTGCTGATGAACTTATAGAAAATAGTGATTGTAGTGATAACATTAATGCTGACTTTTGTAGAACTAAGGAGATGGAAGATATTATGAAAAGTAGCATTGATGGCATCGTTGATATACATAATAAATATCAGATTGAAAAACCAGGTAGGTACCTGGTACTCACTTGATACAAAACTTACTTAATGAAACAATTTACTTAAATAAAAAAAATTAACTGTAAAAATATGCACTTATATAGTTATATAGTTGATCTTGTTTTTTTAACAAAGTGTTTTAACTTTATCATTGACGGGTCTAGTGCTGTCAACGTGGGTTGTAAAATAATTCTAGGGAACAATTATTTGAAAATTTTTAATTCTATTTTAAAGGCCAAAGAAAATTTAAATTACAGTTTTTAATAATTTTGTTATGAATTATGAGATTAGTCTTGACTCTTGGATAGATATTTATTATTAAATACTTAGCAACTGTTATTGTTCATTATTTTGTGTAGGTATTTTGTTTGAAATACCTTACATAGTTACATGACACATTAATATTTATTTATTTTTACTATACTTACATTTATATGTTATAGTTATAACTATTATTTATGAATAATATATTTATAAATATTATTAATATTGTCATTTGAAGAAAAAAATTAAAATTCTAATATCTTATTAAGTACCAACTTTATATTTGATAATTGAATATTTTTTAATTGATTGGTTTTAAATATGTAGCAAGTATTGATGATGTAAAACTTGTTGAAAACAATGATTACTCTAAGAACGTTGTTTCTGGAAGTAGTAAACATTTATGTTTGGAAGTTTTGACAAAAAATGATGATGGTGATATAAATATGCAAACGTTAGAAAAATCGGGTAAGTAGGAACCTATATTTCATATTTTAATTGTTAAATGTACGAATGTAATGTGCAAATGTATTAAATATTTACAGATTTACAACTTACTGTTGAAAATAATGAGAGTGTAAGTGATATGATTGATAATGGTGGTGTGAGCATACATATGATGAATGATGACAATGGTGTTAACTGGAGTTTTTTTGAAAAATCAGGTTAGAACTATAAATTAAATTAGTTTTAATAAAGAAAATGACAATATGTAAGTCTATTAAATTGATTTATACTTTTGTTTCTTTAGGGTTGGATTTAACCAAAGATTTTCCTACAGATCGAGGTCATTTTGATGAAAAAAATATAATTCATGCTGATTTAAAAAGAAGTATTGTTTTATATGGCCCATGCAGACCCACCAAAATTGAATTTCCAACTTCTCCAGATGGTAGTGGATATCCACGAAAGTTTTCATCTGAGTTTTATTTTAAAACAGTTAGGTCTGGTGTTCGCATTCCAAGGTTATGGCTCTGTTATTCAGTAGTATTGGATTGTGTGTACTGTGAAACTTGTTGGCTGTTTGCAAGCAGACTTGAAAAATTTAAAAACAATTGGATTGTGGGTATAAATGATTGGCATCATATAGGTGAAAAAATAAGTGTTCATGAAATTTCAAAACAACATATTCAAGCTGTTGAGTTTAGAAACATATGGTCACAAAACAAAACAATTGATAGTCAGCTAGAAACTCAGATTAATAAAGAGGCATTATTTTGGAAAAATGTTTTAACTCGACTAATAAAAATAATTTTGTTTTTAACGGCTGGAAACACTGCCCTTCGGGGCAATGAAGGAAGTACAAAACAACATTTGTCAGAAGGAAATTTTATGAGAACAGTTAAGTTACTAGCTGATTTTGATCCAATCTTAAGCAAACTCTTAAACGATGAAAAATATAAAATCAAATACTTAAGCTGGCAAATTCAGAATGAAATTATCCAATTGTTATCAACGGAAGTTTGCAAAATAATTATAAATGAAGTAAAAACGTCCAAGTTTTATTCTTTAATAGTAGATTCAACTCAAGATATCACCAAAATTGACCAGCTAAGTGTTACACTTAGGTATGTTGTTGTAAATTATGACCAAAAGTCAATTGAAATTAAGGAATCATTTTTAGGTTTTTTTGAGTTGAAAAAACATGGTGCCATAGATCATGAAAATCTCATATATGAAGTGTTAGAATCATACAACCTAGATATTCAAAATTGTCGTGGTCAAGGTTATGACGGGGCCTCTGTTATGAGTGGTGCTTGGTCAGGAGTTCAACAAAGAATTTCATCAACTGTCTCAAATGCCCCATATGTTCATTGTTGTGCTCATAATTTAAACTTAGTTATTTGTGATGCTGCTAAATCAACCCATGTTGCAAGCAATTTCTTTACAACCATACAATCGATTTACAATTTTTTTAGCTCTAGTGCTCCACGATGGAGTAACTTAGCATTTAATACAGAATTTGCCCACAGAATAAGACAAAAAGTCTTAAAAAAGGTATGTCCGACGCGTTGGGAAGCGAGACATGAATCAGTGTCTGCCTTAAAAGAAAGATATGTGGATGTTCTTAAATCCTTGACGTTCTACAGCTTAACAAGCAAAAAAGCAGAAGAGCGATGCATAGCTGTTTCTTTGAAAAAAAAAATGGAGTCTTTTCAGTTTGTTTTAATGCTTGGTTTGTGGGAGAGAGTTTTACGATCGTTACACGGAACGTCAAAAACATTACAGCAACATGATATAGATTTACAAGTAGCACGAAATCGATTAAATGATTCTTTTTCTTCAATTCAAAATCTACGTGATGACTACACTAATATTGTAAAATATGCTAAAGAAATGTGCAAAAAGTGGGGTGTACCTTTAGACGTAGTTCAAACCAGACAACGACTAGCAACAAAATATTTTGACGAAGTTGATGGTGATCGCAGATTAAATATAACAGAAAGTAATTTTAAAATTAAAATTTTCTTACCACTTATTGACACTGTGTTGAATCAGCTTAGGGTGAGGTTTGAAAGTTTAAAAGAAGTTTGTGATGTGTTTGAGTTTTTAAAGCCAGAATCAATAATCAAATCAAAAGAATCAAAAATTATAAAAAGTTGTTATGATTTTGTACTATTGTATAAATCAGATGTTGGTTCAGAGCTAGTAAGTCAAATTCTATCTCTAAAAGAAATTATTGTTAACAACAATTTAAAGTCCATCCGCGATTTGGCAATATTTATTGTACAACATGATTTTTCAACTAGCTATTCAGAAGTTTTAGCAGCTTGTATTCTTTTTTTGACTCTTCCAGTTACAGTTGCGACCGCAGAAAGGTCATTTTCAAAGTTAAAACTAATAAAAAATTATTTAAGAAATTCAATGGGACAAACGCGCTTGTCAAACATAGCAGTGCTAAACATAGAACAACATCGCACGGCTGAATTATCATTAGACAATATTATATCACAGTTTTCAAACTTAAAAGCCAGAAGAATGAAGTTTTAGTATACATTRTTTCCTATTTGTTTTTTTTGTTAGTAATTGTTTAAACTTTAAATTTTAAAAATTACAAAAAATTCACTTATTAAGTGTTGTTGTTATTTTGTTTATTTTGTTGATTGGTTTGGAGGATGTACATTGCATAACAACTTTGGTTGACCTCTATGTTTTTGTAATTTAATTGGGTTATCATTCTAAAATTTTGAATTCTTATATATTGATGTGCTTAGTGAATTTGTGAATTTTAAAATATGCTTTAATATACATATTGATGTAAATTTGAATTACTAGATGAAAAAGGGTCAGAAAATGAAACCATTAACAAGTGTCTGACATGCTAAAAAATGGGGCACTAAATCTCTGTCGCCCTGGGGCCCAAAAATTGTAGTTGCGGCACTGGACCCGCGCCGAGTTTTTCTGGCACCTCAATATAATAGGTACCTCTATAATAATAATAATAATACGTCTGCGGTCGTCTGCACATACTTGATACGATATGACTTGTGTGATGGTTTTCTATATTTAGTGTCTGAAATTCGACCAAGTCCAAAAGGTATTACAGGAACATTCCAAAAAGATTAGCCATAGGATGATAGTACCTATAATGCCAGTACACATAAACCCGCGATTGGTTCCATTCGAAAATCTTTCAACAGCTGAAACACCTTTTTCGTTTTGATAAATCGATCGGTGTGGACCATCGGGTTTTCGTATTTTTTTAAATGATTTTTTCATATAATAATAATATATTTCAACGTCATAATATAACAAATAAAATAATAAATATACAAATTACTTAATCAAACTCTAATGTAGTTAGCAGTTACTATATTTAATGAGCTATTGTATTTCAGGGAATTGTAAAAAAAAAAAAATTGAACACTTCCATGATATTTGTCATAGAAATATCTCCAATTGATTAGGTTTACAAAACGTATCTTTTAACAACTGAACTACTTATTATTATTATCTATTATATAATAGAAGTATTAACAAGTGAATAAAAAACACATAAAATAAAATTACCTAATAACAATGTTATAATCATTGTACATTTATAAGTTTATTATAAGTTATAGCATATTAGTTAAATCCGATAAGGAATAAAATAAACAACTGAATTGAATGCAATAACTGTTATTATACCTACCTACCCATTAATTTATAACGTTAAATCTGCAATAATTACCGGGGCTATATTATGTATAATATATACTTCTTAGCCATATAGGTACCAGGTACCTACCTGGTTCCTATATAAGTAGTATTCTCACCATAATTATTATATACAATGTACAACATTCATTGGATTTTATAATATTTGATTATAAATACATCGTTATTACAACATATTATACTATAGGTATTTTTGAGACTTACATGATATACTTACTACAATAGTATAGATGCCTAAACTACCGCATTTATGTATAATATTAGGTATATGTTATTATTATAATCAAAAACATTTATAAACAGTTCATTACAATTCACTACAACTTATACACGTGTATTTACCCTTTTACCCTTATCATACAAAATCATAGAACTTGTATATTATTTCAAAGTTGTTTAAAAACAAAATATAAACCCCTTTAAATAATTAGTCAAATATAATATATTATGACGTCGTTGTGACAGTGTCACAATATGAACATGTGTTTAAATATATACGTATGTTTGTATTTTTAATTTGAACAATATGTCCAATGAGTTAAATAAATATCAGGGTACCTAGTTAATACAACTTAATAGATGATTCAATTTTACTAATTGGTTGTATAGAATCTATAGATATAGGTACTATTGATAGTTGCATATAAAACAATAAAATATATGGGTATTATTGGGTAATGGAATTAAATACATGAATTTATATAACAAGAAATAGGCATAATTTGTACGCAATTTACATGTATACCAGTATACCTATTCTGCCCTCCAAAATAAAAATACTGAAGTAAAATAAATTATTATGAGAGTTATTTTGTTATCTATTATAATATCTATGACAATATTATTTAAACAAAAAGCAACAAAATTAAATCCAATGGAGATACTGCATTTTTAAAAACCATAAAAAGGTAAAAATAATCAAATCAATTTGAAAAAAAAAAACAAATAATAGGTAATGCAGTAAACACCGATTTCGAAAAAAAAAAACGATGGAGTATTTATTGAAATATTTTTAAAACAAAAATTCATTTTTCTAGCATTTTGAGTTTTGCAGGATATACTAAACTTTTCTTTTGGAGGATAGTCATAATAGTATACTATTTTTCTTGTTCTCGGTAACCAGCCTTAGTATTTTATATAGTATCTATATATTGCCAATATACTTATCATAGGTAAATTATAGGTATAACTATAAAACGTAGGTACTTATAATGTATAAATGCATGTGTCCACAACAGTGTCGGATCCAGGGGGGTCTAGGGGCCTCCCCCCCCCGATCATTTCAACAGTCTCCTCATAAAGGACAGTACATGTAGATTTAAATATGTATGATAAAATTGAAATCTGTATAAATATTTTGCTTCTAAAAATAAGTGCAGATTAGATTTTGTATTTTTTTTTTAAATAAAACAATTAAAATATTTTATAGTTCAATATTATTATAGGTAGCTAATTAATATAAACGATTCCTAATAAAACCATAATATAATTAATGACATTCCCTTAATAACCATTTCTTTCATATTTTTAGGAACGTCAGTTAGAATATTATAATGTATATTGTATTTATGGCTTAAAAGTAATTTTTTTAGGAGCCCCGGCTAACCTCCGCCACTGGTCTACTACAACATCAATATAACGTCACATACAAATATAACGTTGCAATATAAAAAAAAAAAAAAAACGTAGAACCTAATTAATAATTATTCAACTGATATAGATAATAATATATAGGATAACACCTTTTGGTACACAATTTGTTTTTAAAAATTAAATTACATTTATTAAACATTAAACAAGAAATAAATAAAACAAACATTCCAATTTATTTTTACTGTAATTCGTAAATTACGAGTCTTGTCATATTATAAATGTCTAACCTCTGCATAGAAATAAAGGTATGAATTAGGTTTGATTATCACTAAACACAATTATTATAAAAATATAATCACAATAAATCAGATTATAATCATATTATGTGAACAGTATTTTAGGTATACCTATATAGCCTATAGGTATACCTATTTATCATTCTATATAGTTAACGTGCATATTATGCAAATACCTAGTTACTCGCCTGCTGCAGTCTTTTACATGAAAAATACAAAACGAATTAGTCAGATGGTAAAAATGAATACATACCTACATAATACTGAGCGTTAAATTCTGTATGGTGTTGGGAAGCATTCAAAGTTTGGCTACGCGATGAGGAACAGGCGAAATTATTGTGATGGCATAAGTAAACCTATTGAGCTCGGATGCCTTCAACATGGTATTAAACGCTTTCTACCGCAAAAACTTCACACACTCACGACAATATATATATATATATATACGAACCGGAACTTATACATAAACGTTTACTTGAACTCTTTAACGGACCATATTATAAGCTTGTATAGATGAAAACCATCTAGCGATCGAATGGGTTCGAGGCGTGCGTAAAGGCGCACACGCGCGCGCGGCGTCCGCGGACGATGACAGTCCGTCTCGTCGACGGCGGCGTCGGTTTTTCTCCGCGTTTTCCCGGGTCGCCGCGTCCGCCCCCACGCGATTTTTCCGTTTCTCGGCGGTCGTTTTACGAAATCGCATAACAATATTATTATTATTATTATTATTATTATACCGCTATACGCACCGTCGAGTGGCCGCGGCTGTCCCTCCGCGGCGCAAGCAGACCGCGCGCGCATGCCACTGCTCGGTGTGGTCACGTCGCCGACCGACCGGTAGGTACAGAGTGGGACGGGTGGGGAGGTGACCGCGCCGCACCCCGTGGCCGGGCGGCTCGTCGTCTGCGCGCGCGGGGAGGAGACCGCCCGGTTGGCCGGTGGGCGTAACGCGGCCCGGCCAACCGGGGGCCGCTCTCCGGACGTCCGGGGGTGGCGGCTGACCGCGTCGTACGCACTCGACGGTGTGCGGGCGTGATGACGACTGCGACTGCGACTGAGCTGACGGCTACGCGGTGACGGTGGTGCGTGCCGGCGACAGTGTAATAATTTTTTCGGGTTGTTTTCGTTTGCGCGGCGGTGCACAGTCAGTACGCGCGCGCGCGGGTTTGTTGTCGTTGCGTATTGTTTTCATTGCAAACATTTCCGCGGAAAGGCCGTCGCGTCTCGCGTGTTTCTCTAGTACGGACGACCCGCGAACGGGTAAACATAATATATATATATTCACTCACGCACACCTATCGACCGATATTTATATATATATATATATAATCGTGATTGGACTCGGAATAATAATAACAATAAGAATAAAAATAAAAAAAACACTTTTGTCGTTCGAAATACAAATAAGTAAAAAGTTTTCCGCAGATATACAACGCGTAATAACATCGTCGCCGTCATAGTGAGTGGTACTATTGTTGTGTTACATAATAATATATAAACATCATGCACACGTTGTTCGGCGACCAAAACGCGTACTACCGGACGGGCATGTACCCGGGCACGTCCAACCCGGCCGCTTATCCGGGTGCGTACGAGCAGTACGCCCGGTATGGATACAACCCGGCGGCCGGTTACCAGGCGTCACACCACCATCACCACCATCACGTGGTGTCGGCAGCCGCGGCCGCGGCCAAAGACATGGTCAAACCACCGTACTCGTACATTGCCCTGATAGCAATGGCCATACAGAACGCGTCGGATAAACGGTGCACGCTCAACGGTATCTACCAGTTCATCATGGAGCGGTTCCCGTACTACCGGGAGAACAAGCAGGGCTGGCAGAACTCGATCCGACACAACTTGAGCCTGAACGAGTGTTTCGTCAAGCAGCCGCGCGACGACAAGAAACCGGGCAAGGGCAGCTATTGGACGCTGGACCCGGACTCGTACAACATGTTCGACAACGGGTCGTACCTGCGTCGCCGGAGACGGTTTAAGAAGAAGGACGCGCTCAAGGAGAAGGAAGAGGCCATTAAGCGGCAGCAGGAGCTCATGCTGAAGAAGGTTACCGAGGAACATTGCAAGCTGCTATTGCACGGTGGCGGTGGTGCCGTCAAGGAACTGATGCAAGTCGACTGCAACAAACAGCCGAAAAAAGAGCCCGGTGTACCGCCGTCGTCCACGCCACACCAGTCAGCCGGCGGTGACCCGGTCGCGCCACCGACGTCCGGTGGCCCCACGTCGTCATCGGTACCACCGCCGCCGCCTCCCGCATACCATCAGCACCACCATCACCTACAGTACGACAACGATCACCAGGACGATTCGCCGTCGGCCGCCACGGGAAACCACCTGCACCATCACCATCACAGGTACATGACCACTCCGGCAGCAGCGGCTGCCGCTGCTGCCGCCGCGGCCGCTACCGGCGACCATCACCATAACCATGGAGACGAATTTGCCTCGCACCATCACCAGTACGTGGCCGCAGCGGCGGCGGCTGCAGCGGGTCATCACCGGGCACCCGGCTGGTACAGCGCCGACCCATCCGACTTTTTCGACGCTGTTGTGCCCAACCCGGTGGCCGCGGCCACAGCAGCCAGTTGTGGATTCCGCAACTCGCAGCATTCCACCCCTGGCACCCACACACAGCTACACAATTACTATCAACTGCAGCAGCAGCAGCAGCAGCAACAACAGCAGCAACAACAACAACAACCACAACAGCTACAACAGCCGCACGACGGAAATTCATCCGTCAAGTTTTCGTCACAACTATAACGTGAGTAGTAATTATTATCTATAATATTAGATTATGAGGTATATAATACTCAAAACTATGACTTGCCAATTATTATGTTTTTCTAGCAAAAATAACAAACGATACGATAGTACATTGATACATATAATATGGTTTAAAATGGTAAAATAGATTTATATATATTTATAAAAACATTAAACTTATTCTTCGGTCAGTTTAATTCAATAATTTGTTTTCTGTTTTTTTAAATACCTACCTATTTATATTTTAAAATAAATAAATTAACAACCAAAGATCATTTTTTATTACGAGTAAATATTGGTTTAAACCCATAGTTATTAACTGTAATAATATAATATACGTTTGATTATAGTATAATTATTAATTAAACCTGTTGTTTACTATGTCGATACCTATACATATAATACCGAGTATATTTATTCGTAGGTACTCTTCTGAGTCATTTCATTGATGATAGTGTAACTAATCAACTCATATATATTATATATTAATATTTAGTATGAGTAAATACCTCACAAGTGAATCAACTATGATTTGCTTACTAATAATAAAACACTTTAGATTAAAGACCATTGTACAATGGCAGCGGTTTATCACGATTACTTTCCTCGATTGTTCAATTGAAAGAAATATATAAAGCAGAGGTGCATTCATAATATTTTAGACTACGGAGAACTTAAATCGTTTTACTATAGACGTGAACCTAATACAGTAATACCTACAACAGGTACTGCGTAAATACGTAAATACGTTATAATATTTTACCATAAATCATCACACGATTTTTAAGTTATTTATGCATAACTACCTATTATACATGTTTATGTACCTATACAATTATGCCTATAAACAATTATTACATTTACATAAAATATTATGATACTATGCCTTTAAAATATAAATAATTTATATATATAATATATATTATGTTATACATATTTTTATAGTGAAAGGAAAATATTTGAAACCCGTGAAAGCAAAATCAGAAACGATTTCGATTGCACAATACGTCATCAACCATTTAACCCTGTCCCTGTATATAATATAATATAAATAGAAAGCAGATGTAAAAAGATTGTGACAATAATTATATGTCATAATATTCTTATAGTATTACGATTTATCTCCATACCGATTAGGATTAATATCACATACAAAATAGATATACATTTACAGTTCAGATGTATATAAATAAATATATTATAATTATTATTTTATCCATTATCTAATTTATCATGTATGGTACCAACAGGTGTTAAATAAAATATCTATAGACATTTTTAAACAAACGCCTACAAATTAATTCATAAAATTTAACTGCAGAAATACACCTAAACTTACCCTAATGTACCTATATTCTACATTTCTTCCAAAATAAATCTCCAAATGGTATAAAGTATAACAACTAAAACGTAACTTTAAACCTTATATTAGCCCATTAAAATATCTAAAATTACTCGTATTAGAAAACTCAAATTATTAGAAAAATTAATTTTTGATTTAAAAATATTTGAATAAATACGCCATCGTTTTTTTTTTCGAAATCGCCGTTGTATACTTGTATTATTTAGGAAGGTATTTCGTAAATTAATGAACGAGCCATTCATTTATAAAATGTTAATTTTTGTTTTAATTCTGTGAAAGTTATTTTTAAGGAATTAAATTAAACTTTGGCATGACTTTTTTTCAAACTTATTATATCAACTATATATTTTATTTTTAGTTGAAACTTTGGTCCATATATTTATATAGGTACTATACCAGTGTAAAAAAAAAATATATTAAAAAGTGTATTAAAAAGCACTTTATAACTATTAATTTTCATTTGTTTGAGTATTAATAACTAATAAGCCTTAGGTACATTTGTATCCAGAGTTTTTTTAAACAATTTAATTCAACACTGTACACTTCACTCATTTATTTTTCAATTGTGACTATACCAAGTTCGGTAGATCAAGTGCGATCAAAAATTAAATATTGATATTAACCTCGAAATATATAATGAAAACCATTTATTATATTGAATGGGCCATAACCTACCTTAATTTACGCGTAGTATAGGTATATTTTCTATTGAATTCCAATTTTAAAAAATGTTCTTCTTTGCTACATCCTATCGCGGCTCGATCATTTCGTCAGCTCCCCCGTCCAAACCCACCACCGGCATTGCTTTCTAACACCCACAAAACTGCACTCGAACCCTCGTCATATGTGAACAGCATCGGTGAATACTGTTAATAACCATTAACCATCTTGTCACGGGTCGCTCGCGGAAAATAATATATATATATATATATTATATTATTATTACGTTAAACACGGGAATAAGTAGTCGGCGGCGTATTATTACATATTATATATTATATTAGTCCCCAATAGAGCGTTGACATATGTGTTGTTTTTTATAATATTCTCTGTACGGTTTGTGTGTGTGTGTATATATATATATATATATATTGTATTGCACTGTATACAGGACGACGACGGGGAAGGACGAGGAGCTGCTGCTACTGCTGTCAGACGAACAAATTGTACTCGTCCGCGTGAGAAGCCAGAAAGACGCGTCGCGCGCCGCGACCGAGACGATTGTGCCGCAGGAAGACGACGGAGAGAGAGGGAGGGAGAGGAAAAAAAAATTCACCAAATCCAGACACGAACCACATGCTGCCGGCTGTCACTCCTCGGAAAACGCGTCCGCCGACTAGGCTTATCAGGTGACGGACGGACGGACGGACGGACGGACGTGCGTGTATCTATCGCGGGCGCTCACAGTCCGCCGCCCATAATTGTGTGTGTGTATATGTGTGTGTGTGTGTGTGGGTGTGTGTGTGCGCTGTCAATGTGTGTATATTATATACATATTATAAATTAATGTTATTATTATATTTGTCAATTTTTTTCAGTTTATGTACTATACTCGTAACGCGTCCCGCGAAGATTCGACAATTATATTATACACCTTTAAAAAGTATACAATGTATGTGTCCCATGTTATTGTGCGTTAATTACTAGTTGATAAGTGAATGACGATTATGAATACAGAGTGGCCCATCGTGATTTCCCACTTTCCTGTGCTATAGTTTAATGAGATGACGAGAAAACTCAATGGGCCACCGCCCTGTACCTATACAATATGCATATAGTAGGTACCTAACCTACTTGTATATTATCCAATACTTGAATTGAGAAAATTAATTTAAAAGGGACACAATCGAGTGGCACAATATTAACAAAAAATCGTTTTTATATAAGTGATGCTTCAATGAATTGAAGTACCTATATAAAAGCCAACGTCCAATATATACTACCCATTTATATTTTTAGCTGATTAGTTTTTTAAATATGATTTTCCTTCCTCGTTAAATAACACGTTCAAGCGCAGTGTATGCGAGTTTAATACATACTGATCCGTTTATCGTTACGTTAAATCTCCGCTGTATGTGGTGTGCTATAATATAATGACATTGCGTATCGTACAATAGACAATTTGAGATATTTTATCGGATCACTCTTTTAAATATGTGCAAATGTGCAAATTATCATAATATCGTATATAATTATTTACGCAACGCATTTGCGAGACACGTACCGCGCGAGGTGAAATAATAATAATAATATTTTATTACCTCATAAAACCATAACTCCATTATCATGGTATTAATAAAATATACATTATATAATTACAATCGTATTGTCACTGTTAGTCTTGTACGAGTTGTCACTAGAACAGCACGTTAGTATTATAGTATACGTATAAGTACACAGAGAAGTCGACAGAGACATCCGTAAGTTTTTTCGCACGCAGTCGTAATTTCTATAATAATATACCAGCTACTGTAAGACAGCGACGACAATTTCTGCGAAAAATTGTTCATTACTCTCGTTGTAAGTGCGAGGATAAGTGAAATATATTACACTACCATCACTTGGTGGTCGTTGTATAGACGGTTTACTTACCACATATTTTTGTGGGCTATTTAAATGTAAACGACGTGGTTTCGGTCTTTCGTTTTGATTTCGCCTCCACGACACGAGTTTTTTTTCAGTAATTTTTCGCAGACATTGTCGCTTTAATAATTTAATGTATTATAATAACACCTATCATAATGGGTAGAATCATTTTAATAACTTAAACTTTAAAAATTATTGTTTATACCCTCCTAGCCAATAATAATATTCATAATTTACGTAAATTAGTTCCCAAAAACGCTTCTAATATCATCGTTGTGATCGCTACATATATTATGTTTTATTATTATTATTATTATTATCCACTAACTGTTGTATACGCATCCGATACCTACGATCTCGCTTGACTCTTATTCTTTTACTGCCAAAACGCCTATTAATGTACCTATTATACTATTATAATCATTATTGTATAATAGCTGCAGTATTTACATAAAACTTCATATCTACATTGAACAGCGTGTAACTCGATATTGTATAGGTGTATCTGCGAAAAACTGTAACTATATTATATTTATATTTGTTTTGATCATTATTCTTCTATTGTAAAATTTGTAGGTAACTACCTATGTATGTATTATGTAAATAGTTTGTAAAATTATTGATGAGTTTGTGTAACTGTATAACTGTATAACTGTCTGTTAGTATACACCCCGAACGCGTTTTACATCAATTGAAACAATTTATTATTATAATATGTTATGGGAATTAATATAAATTCATACAAATCGTTAATCCCTATTTTATCTTTCAAAAATAAAATTTATTATCTATGCGCAAACCTCTATAAAATTAATTATGATTAAATATGTTCATACCCATATAGATACTTAACGAAAAATCGGTATTATTTGTCATACAGAAAAGTGTTTAGATGTTTTAAAATAATAAGAAACATAAAGAAAAAATATCAATTAACAGGTAGGTAGAACAAACGAGATCATGACGTAACAAAAATATAATGGGGGAGAGAAATACACCTATGCATTTATATTGGTAACAATACTATTTATATTTTTCAAATTAACAATTTTGCAACAAGTCCAAATTTTTTTTTATTATATTAAACAAAGTAAGAACGCCAAGTTGTTTTTTGATGTAAAATTCGTTCGTGGCAATACCGGTAGTTGGAAAGTTTATGTATAATAATATTTATAAATATACCCATATATAATCGGTATATATTTACACCTGTTGTAACTCGTGTTTGAGTAATATTGTACGCGCATGTACCTATGTATAATATTTAAAATATTTAATTGTATTTTATATTACTCGTCGACTTTTAAGTACAACGATTTTGAATCAAAATAATATGTAAATAACTTTCTATAATATGTACCTAAATCTATACTTGTAAACGAAATTATGTGATTTCACGTTTGATTATAATATTATATCGTAAATAATATAATAATATATCATATTGCATTATGTAAAATGTTGTGGTTTTAGTTTATTTCGACTATTTGATAGATGTTATTTTGTCTCTTTCCCGCCGATTCCCAACCAGTTCCAAAACCAGTTACCTAGAACCTAGAAACTCCTACACCTCCGAAATCGTCTGTGTACTCCCCTCGGGTATACTGCAGTGCGGAAGGTATCACGACATGACATATAGGTAGATGAAATCATCGTAAATCTTCATAACCGTCAAATCCATCTGACCGAATGTGTTCGCACAAAAAAAAAACACACCTTATCGTCGAATATCAATATAATAGTTATAATATAATTCGATCGTGAGCTTGGGTAATATAATATATTATTGTAATAATATTATGTACGCGGCGATATAATTAAGGGGGTTCTCTGTTGCTATTTCGGGTCGCGAGCGCGCGTACACTGCATACGTCCGGTCGAACATTATATTATTATTATTATTATTATTATCATCATCATCAAACCCGAGTGGAAATAAATCCGTCGTCGTGTTTCCGATGGTCCACGGCTACTGCAGCCAGATGTGTCCCGTCGGTATAAATTTAAAACGCCGCCGCCGCTGTCACCGCCACTATATACTGCTGCAGCTATGCCGCGCCGCCGACTGTTCGGATCAAAAAGAAACGATCGCGGAAGGCTGTCATCGAGTTTTTCGCACTACATAACATCCACCAAAAGTCAAAACGGTATACATCTATTATATATTATATTAAACTATTATGCGTGTATATTATTATATATACTTGAGGATGCCGTATATTATGTGCGTGTATAATATATCAATTATATATTTTTAATACATCAAACAACGCCCCGCAGCCTTAAATATACAAAATAACAACAATAATGTCATATAGTCAGTTACCTATATTATAGGCTATGACGCGTTGTGTTTATGTGTAATTTACAGTTTATAGATCTGCCGAAGAGTGTTATTACGTTATAATAATAATAATAATACTATGAATTATGATGTGTGTTTGTGGTTTGTCCCTTGCGTATAGTCACGTAAACGGTAATCTGTATTCGGACCTTACTCGTCTGGGAATTATGTATATAATATTGTACTTACGCCTATTTTAATATTTTTTTTCCACCCCTAGAGCCCCACAATGCTTAAATTATATATAATATTATAACATAGAAATTAAATTACATATATTATATTTTAATGATTTTCTTAAAAACCCTATTCAATAATGATGACAACAAATTGTATTATTTAAATAGAAAATATTTAGCATAACTTATCGATTAGAAACAAATTGATTTTTTTTACAACAAAGTGAATAATTATTCATTGAATAGAAACGTTTTTAAATTTAACACCAACAATCATAAAAATATATCAACTATATGCACACTACTTACCTTAAATTATTAATAATATTTTTTATTTTGACGTCTCCGCAGTTAAGTTATCGAATGTTAAAATTTACTTTAGCATATTATTAATATACATTAAGGTACGGCGTAGATCATATATAACAGTAAGTAGGGGTTTGGAGTCTTACAACTCTCCATTGGAGGCAAGTTTTCCATATTTTTTTTGTATTTTCTCTTATATAGTTACCGGCCTCATCATCATCACCGTCGCTTTTTATTTCTGCACACCATACATTTTGACTGAAAAACTACACATTGTTTACTTTTTTAATAAAAATTAATCGATTTGGAACCACGAGCGAAGTCGGAAAATATTGTGGGGGACTTGGAGAGATTTGGTCTAATCCCCCATTGATCCGTCCACTGCACCAGAAACGGCGTTCGACCCAGTGCAGCAAAATAATAATAAAATAAGCCATGCGATCTGCAGAGCACATTGTCTCCATCACCCACGCGGTGTATTGTCGTATATATATATATATAGGTAGGTATATTATATCACCGAGCACATATTATATACTATTATTATTGTTTTACGTCTTGACTGTCAAGTCGCGAGAGCAGGCCCACACTCGCGCATTAAACCTCCACACTAGGATGCTGTATAGCGATCATGGTAGCAGCCCTAGGATATAATTAATGTATATAACTATACGGTTTTGTTTTTCTTACACACACGAACTCCCGGCGTGCAGACGAATAAATTGTCAAAGTCTCTCCGCTATAATCCGGCGGCCACAAACGTAGTTCGCGGTATAAATAACGAGAGACGCGGCAGACACCGCTCGTGTCCCGTCCCATTCTATGTGATATCATTGTGTATATACTATATTATAATTTATATATAATAAATACTCTGATAATACTCTGAGACTGGCGTGGTCCCTATATATTATATGACACGCCGTGGCCTCTATTTTATATACGCGCACTGTGTATGCACGCGCGTTATACATATATAATAATATGTGTGTACGACTCGATTAATAAATCGTTTCGAACGTTTAAAAGCCGTGTACGATTATTGCATCGCCACACCGCGCAAAACAAACATTCGAACGTAATTATAATATTTCATCGGAAAGGCGGGGGCGCCTAATATCATTTCGCTGCAGCCGAAGACGATTAAAATACGATCGTGTTCTCGAAATTCGTAAAATTTTTTGACGCTTCGTAGGAAACAACGTTGAAATATAAACTATCGTATAATACTATATATATATATGTATATATATAACACTAATATTAACGACTGTAACAATAATCATTGTCGTCCCGGCGGCGCGCATTTAGATTGCGATTACCTATATACGCACCATACGCACGTCGACTGCAGCGTTCTGCGGCTGCCAAGCAGTCTAAATATTATTGTGATAATATAGGTACCAACGGAATTTCTCGAAAATATTATTATACCTCTACATTTGTGATTTTTCCACTACAAATTTCCATTGAGTACAAATTGTACTGTACATGACGTAATAATATGCACTCGGACGAATTTCGTTTTCGACGCGTATATAGCTGGCAGCTGCACCCGATATTATCCACCTAAGGTTTCCAACAGCCACGACTTTGAATCGTGGAATAAAACCATCTTTCAATAATTACAGTAGTTACTGCTGCAATCCGGAACAAGAATATTTCGTAAAGTTACAGGTAAAAAAAGTTCAATTAATTTTTTTTAGCGAGAATAACTTAAATCATAGTACTAAATTATATACAGCTGCAGTTGCGTATCCTCATCCGTACAGCATTAAGGGTGTCTGTGCAAGTTTTTTCAATTTTAAGAAATTCAATACAATTTGAAAGTCCTATTTTATACTTTAGTTGCTACCTTACAGTTATAATACTTTTCCACTAATCTACAGCTCGATACCTATTTAGGGGAGCACTGGAGCAGTGTATTATATCATTGAAAATTACTTCATAGGAAAAACTCTCACTCAGTGAAAAATAGTCGAATTTTGTTAGCTTATTTTTTATTTAAAAGAAGAGAACATTTTTTAGGTCAGATCAATGGCCGAATTTTAGTTTTACTTTAAATAATGTTAGAAAAATACTTTGAAAAATAACAAATATTGTGCATTATTCAAATGCATATTTTAGATTATATATAATTATAACTTTTAAAATCGAGCTTCGATCGGATCTGCAAAATGTTTTCTTCTTAAAAAAAAAAAATTAACGAAGTCCAACTATTCTATAGAGCGCAAGAGTTTTTCCTGTAAAACATGTTTTTGTACTAAAAAATGCACCGACTCCGACGCCCTTAAGTTAGATTCACCTATGCAACACTGTTTGAATTAGAAAAAAATAGAAAATGGAAAATTATAAAAAAAATTGCAACACCACAAGATTTGAGTACTATAATGTTTCTTATTTTTCAGTATATAATTAAAATAGGTACACTAGAATATATATTTTTTAAAACAGTGGATACACC
>WHPZ01586596.1:0-16541 GCA_016617965.1 Macrosiphum rosae | reverse complement strand
GTAATTATTGTGCATACATTTATACACGTTGTAACAAGACTAAAATGTTCGTACACAACCACAATTCCTTCACTGAACCGATAATATTAATAAATTTAGAACTATTCCTAATGGCAAACAGCTACGACTAACGAGTCACCGCAGCCATACAATAATATCATTACACAAAGTACAAACACGTTCGTCATATTTATTTACATGAACTGCGCTGTACACATGTTACACAACAAGGTGTGTCGTTATGCAAAATAGGGTGTTTTCAATATTCAAGTGAAACGATTATAATAATTATAATTATTTTGAACTTACGATTTCACTAATCTAAATCATATATAAACTCCCATAAAAGCTGCGGTAAACAGTCATATCACAGTCCTAAATAAATTTGTTGTAAAAAAATACTATTCAATTTTAATGAGATGTGCCGCATGGTTTGATTTTTTTTTTAATTTTCACAAGTTATATAATATCTTTGACGTCTTATACTCTTATACTCAACAGCCACAATTCATTAAAAATGTGTTTATCGGCTGGTACCTACGCTAATGGTATATTTTAAGTCTAAATTCATTTTTCGATGGCTACCTCACATCGTAGATAAATACTTACCCATTCACCGAAACCAAAATATATATATACCTATACGTTATTCAACCATTTGGGCTGATTGTGTGATGTCGAAAACACAGAACATCACGATAATAATACACTCAATTATGGACGAGAGAAAAATAATAATATATTCCAACGGAATTGCAGTGCTTGAACGCATTACACAGTTTCCGCCAGTTAGTCAAGGGCCAAAATCACGAATTTCGTGGCCAGTGAATTGAACGGACTTGACAACTCTCATTTGTTTTTACCTCGTTTAAAATCAATACTTGAAAGTACAATGTTATACCTACTACACACGTCGAACGAGCTAGGCTTCTCGGTGTCACATTGTTGTCCATCGGTACTTATGTTCTAGAGGCCTAACTATGATTATTCAAACGACAACCCTAAAAATCATAAAAAAAAATTATTGCAATAATAAATTGTGCGTGATGTGTCATGATAATATATTATAAAGTTTCGTTTCATATTTTGCAAGTGTAGGTAATCCAAAATAATACGATATTAAAGAATATCCGCGGCTACAATAAAAGTTATATTAAATTCAGTAGTTGTCAAGGCTCCAGAAAGTATAGGGGCGGAAACTATTAAAAATAAATTCACCATAATAATACTATAAAATACATTATATTATTAATTAAGTTGAATATTTTGAAGTTTTGGTATTTTATAAGGGTAATATGTACCTATTTTGCCTACACATTACTCCGTGTCACCCATTATGATAACAATAATATAAAATATAGTTTGGTTAGATCAATATCTAACTTACACAAAGCGACAGGCAGTAGGAAACATGCACTGTTGTGGTGTATTATTGTCATCATAATGAGTTTGCTGTTTCGGAATTGTTCCTGAACAGAGATTGGCTATCCAAAATATTAATATAAGAATAATTTAACATTTATTAGAGTTTATCGAGATAAGAAAATGGCACTATTTGTTTAGAAATTATTTAACTTAGGTATTTATCATATATTAATATTATGTTTCATAATTGTTGATTGTTATAAGATTGTTATTATTTGAATTTTGCTAACAGTTTAGACGTACTTCTACAGTTATTAATGTTTTTTTTATTATGTCTTCACTTTTTAATTGGAAATTATAAAGTAGTATTACTACTCTACGAAAACTAAAACACAAAATGTATAAATAACTACCCTCTTAATACGCAGAAGGGCGTTTCTAATCTATAATAGTTGCTTTAATAAACTTTTGGAATACTCATCAAATCCCCCTCTAAAAAATAATAATTTTGTGCATACCTCAGCAAAGAAAAATTATTTAAATTTTAAAATCTCCTGTTCTGTGGTAAATTTACCATTTAAAAAAGTTGAAACTTGAGTTCTTGAACTGATTGTAAATATTTGAATTTTGAATGAAAAATGGTTTATTAAAAATACAAAATATGTTTGATAGTGTTGATTCAAACAAAGTTCACAACTTTTGTTTCAACCCTAACGGCATGTTTCAAAAAAAATAAACCCACTCAAAATAATGTTAGTTTTTAAAGCACTCTCATAAATTAATATTAGAAGTATTATAGGTACCTATAATAATATAATTGGCTAACGGACAAGTGGTGTTGCTTAGACACTGACGGTGTACGGCCTGCAGTGATTAGCTATTCGGTGGCACAATTGAATTATATTAAATCGCATGCTCGACGTGCAATTGTAAGTTTTCCTATAAGTTTTTGAGTCCAGTTAGGTTACTAACAATAGTTACACTGTTCTGTGACTACTTTTGGCATTCCGATGACTGTCAGTCGAGTAAACGTCATAGCGTGTGCATGTATCATAAATCTATATCATAATTACATTATACTATTATGACGTAGGTATATTGTTATCGTCTAATTTTCACTTTACGGGCAGCAGGCATTGTTTACATAATATTTAGTTCAATATTCATAATATACCTACCTATTAACAACCGGTAACGAAGGTTGATTACTAGCGTATTAATGATACAATTGTTAAATAGTTGCATATTACCGAACGACCACCCTTCAACCGGTGAATAATTAATTAGACGCAAAAATAAGACTGGACAATTGCAAATATATTATAGACATAGTCATCTTTTATAAAACTTAGAACAACTCACGTAGTTTACGAATTGCACAAGTTGCATGTAACTTATTTATTTAAACATCATTAATTAATACAATATAGTCAGTATTGTCATTCTACCTACTTAAAATTTTAGACTCGAAAGTGGTTTTTATAGTCATCGTTACGTCTTAACTACTTAAAATGTTTGATTCGATTATGAAAATGTAGACGGATTGAAATCGAACTTTGATTTCTTGAACTAGCTAATAATATAGCAACATATTTTACTAGATAGCTATTTAGTTATATTATATTATTATTGCGGCCATTTTGGGCCTGATTGATTCCATAAAAAAAAAAAAAAAAAATGAAAGATTAAATGTCGTATTTTCTATTCTTAAATGTCAAATTGTCAAGCGATGAGTTACACGCAGTTAATAAGACACCATACATAAATCATCTGATATTAAATTTCTTAAAAATATTGTACATTTTCATAACGTTGTTATTCAATAAAAATATTTAAATCGAGTCGGAAATAACTATAATAATAATAATGTTAATAGAAATAATTGTTATTTAAAATAACACTAATTTCTTACTTCTGTAAAAAGTTCAATATTAAGAGTCATATATTATTTCTATGAAGTAAGTTCCTCGAAAGAAAAAAATATTAAGTTAATTTTTGATGTCGTCGATAAAAAAACGTACTACCTTCATAAATATTTTATTTACCCGAACAGATTAACGTTATTCCATAGTGATAATTTAATCATAAAAAATCCGTTAAAGTTAATCCAATAATAGGAATAAAATGTATTTAGGTAGTTTACATGAATTATTGACGACAAGATTAAAAATCGGCTTGTTTTATTATCGAAATGAACGATTGATAGTTATTTGTTTGATAAATTAGTGTATTTGTATAGAGATATAAAGTAATAAAAATAGAAGGAATACCTATACGTACACACGTTTCTACACATAAAACGTAAATAAAGTAACTAGGTAAAACACTATGAAATGTCGTACACCCGGTGAAGAGAGTGAGTGTTATAAACCATCATAAAATATGACGAATCGAGATCACCGATTATCGGGGTTTGTAGGAGTCTGCAGATGTCGAATGCAAACACACTCGTGGACCACAAAACGAAAGCGCCGGAACGGTGTGTTGTTTTTCTAGTAAGTGAAATATTCCACTCTGCACTTTTTGGTGAGAAAATGTTTTACATTTATAACTATATGTAGAAGCGTTTTTAAATTATCGAAATTCTGAATGATCGATGATGAGCCGTTCGCCCGTCGTTGGTCAAGTTTTGTGGTAACAAATTGTATATTAAAAGTGCCGAGTAGCCATTTTGAAATCAATAACTAATGTGTACCTATATTATGCTTTCGCTCGGGAACGTCAGTTATTTTTACGATTTAGTTTCTGATCATTATTCCGGACACTGGGATACTATAACTAATAAGGTCCAAACAATACCTTTTAAGATCATTAAATATTCAAATATTTTTTTTTTTACCATAGTCATAAAATTTGTCGTAAATTTAAATTTAAATTTAATTTATTTAACGTAGTGAAGAGGTTCAAAATACATTAGGTCGGCTGTTAAATTTAACACCAATACAATAACAATGTTAAAAGTAACCTATCGTATAATCTATACGCAGAGTGCAGGTTACGACTGTCGATGTGAAAATACACAGAAAGCCACATCCTTATAAATATGCCTCTTCGAGACGATAAGCAATTGGTTAAGTTTCGGGCTTGAGGAAAATCTTCGTTGATCATAATTTTATTATATTTATCCTGTGTTGCCCTATGTATACCCTGTGTATTATCCTTCGTTTGCTATATATTGTGTTATTCATCAAGGTTATGACGTGTTATAATTGTTAAAATATGTGTTAAATATTTTGCTATTAACCGCATTCATTTTGTTCCATGTATATTGTTATCATAAAAATGTGTATTGTTGCATCGTTATTGTATTTTGTTAATAAAAATTGCTTATTTACAAATCGCTTGATAAATAATTGAATTGATTTCAAATCGACATTCGGTGTTGGCTTTTAAAATACCCAAATTGTTTAATTGTTCTTATATGAAATAGTTTTTAAAATGTTTAGGATTAAATATATAGTGAATCCACTATATTTACCGAGAGAATAGAGTGGTGACACATTAATTTGTTTTTCTGCTGTTCGCCGTTATTTACACTGTTTTTATTTCGCTGAAATGTTCTCTGTTATTGGTCTGTATCTGCCACAAAATAGTCTATGGAAAACCCTTAGTAAAATAAATTTAATGTTGGAACCGGGAAATAAAGGCTTAAGTCAACATAAAGTTGCATTATATATGTCTATTTTGTCTTACTATATATATATATATATACTAGGTAGTACAGCTGTAGTATTTATATTTCTTCAGAGGAATAAAACAAGAAATATCACCACTGAAATTCCAATAATAATATTATAATCTGTTGAATAATTTTAATAACGATGTTTATATTAGGTATTATTTCCATACATATAGATAATGATTAATAAAATTGAATAGTAATTTTACACTTCATCGATTTGGTCTACTTAACAATTTAAGTAGGAGTTCAATTTTATCACCAATATAAAATATATAGCATGATGTAAACGGCTAACTTGTCACTCAATTACTCGTTTAACTAATAATGATATATTTTAATCATCTAATGCCTGAAGATATATTAATATTTATTATTTTTATAATGATAATATAGGCATCGCATATATTGAATTTTACTCATCGCAACCATATAACCAGCCTTAGAATATTAAAATTAATTAAAATATTAACGGATAGGGAGGGGGGGCGTATCCACCACAGAAGATAGGAATAATAACATCATCTTATCACAGTGTCTTATGATACATATATTAACGAATTTGATACAAATTAATATAATTAGTACTTATCATAAAGGTTTATGAAGTATAGTACAGATTCCTATATAATCTATAATATTCAGTTTAATAATTAATCAAAAATGGTATAATAATAATTATCACGTTAAATACATTATATACACATGTTATCAAACATTTAATACGCTGGTTTTTATTAGAGTTAAATATCGAAATATAATGTAAATTCGTTTGGGTTGATGATGATGTATTATTTAAATTAGAGATTAATTCCATATATTATGTTCACGTAACACCTTTAGGTGTTCTAAACAAAACCCAAACTACAGTTGTGTGTACCTACTTAACAGTTTAAATCCAAAAGCATATTAATATGATGGTATTTAATGTTTTCATTAAGAAACACAAGTTTAAGTTATCGAATATTAATTATATAGACATTTTTTACCAATAACATTATTATTGCTAATATTGCTATGCATTTTAGGGCTTTGAATTAGATAATAGTAACTACGTATATACTTTGGATAGTCATTCTTAAAGGCACTCGTTTACCAATAGAATGTAATAATTACAAAATCCATAGCAATTTTTATTTAACGTGTTATATCGTATATGCATTTGGTGCTAAATCAATTATACATAAAACAAAATGTAATATAAAAGAAATTAAAAATTATAAAAAAAAAATACGATATTATCTATATAATAGGGTCTACGACTCACGTACGTCAATGAATTAAAACCCGACGGGTCCAAAAGTACTTACTCTCTGTTGTGTTGCCTATTAAATTTGTAATTTATTTATTCATATTTTACTACTCACATAAATACTTCGGTAAATGTCATCTTCATTGTTGTGTGATATATAAGCTGTTATAATGAAGTTACCATCTAAACTTAACACCAAGAATTAGTTCGTACAGTCTCCTTGGTAGTTAACTGGGTTACTCCTTTATGTGAATTTCGCTTTTATAAGAATATTTAATCCTTTTCAAAGCCTCCATGCTGAGCTATTGTTTAATAAAGACGTGGCCAAAGAGCGTTGTATAATAGTAATATATTATATTATTATATTATAGTAGCGAGTTCAGTTTTATATTTTTTTCACTTAGAACCTTCAAATAGTGCTTGGCGCTAGATTATAAAAGTAAACGACCCATTCACGAATCTCCCGACAGTCGGTAAAATTAAATCGCACAATGCAAGCAAACGAAATAATAATATCAGTGAATAGTGTAACCGCCGAATTTAATAACTTTATTAACACACCACTCTTATACAGTGTGGTTAAAATAAAAATAAAATCGACAATCAAATCGCATATTATTATTACGACGATTACAGTTTTAATGTGGACACTTACTATGATAACAGTTTTGATTAATAAAACGGTTCGTCTGATGTGATTTGGGCGGGTTCATTATACGTTTCGGTCCGCGGTATAAATTTGCAATAAAACAATAATTCACCTGACGATTTCGACAAGCGACCTAACCCAAAACGTATAGTTATTTAAGTTTTACTCTCCGACCATTGTTGTTTCGCCATTGTTTCAATTTTAGATTCACATAAGTTATATCAGCTTACCTTGTTATAAGATAGTACGTCCTGCAAACTGAAATGTAAAATAAGGTTTTATAATGTAATCCATGCAATACTGCGCACCCTGGCAGAGTTGTTAAATCGCTTTAAACCCAAACGGCTCTTTGTTTAATTGGGAACGTAGACGAGTCTTAGTTTGTTTAAAGAGCGTTCAACTTCGATGATGTCGATTCTATTATGATGTAGGAACAATATTATAAATCTGGAGATAGAATCCCATTATAATATTGTATTAACTACCGTTGACAAAATGTGTATGTTTTGCGAACCTACCTGCTACTATCTATATAGAAATTGATTAAAAGTAAACAATCATTTCTCGAAAAATATTAACGTTATAATTATAATTGATTGTTTAAAAGTGGATTATTTTTCTGACAGTTTAAATTGTATATAAAAACCGAATTTTCGACTACCTAGTAATAATAGTATTGATGAAGTGAGTTGTGCGGGGGCGAGGAGCACGCCGAAAATCTGGTTTACTGCTTTTCTCATCAAAACGTTAAGTACAATAAAATATTTGTAAGTTATAATCAATTAACTACTCTCTAGAAATTTGAGTTTAGAGTAATTAAACTCTAAGAAAAGCATTCTGTTTTGAGATTTATTAAGATCAAAAAAGCACCGTATCGTTGAAGTACTTGAGTAAAAAAAAACGTTATAATAATAACGACAAAGATGGTAAAAATAAATGTTTATATTTTAAAAAACCTTCGCTGGCGTACCTACTTAATAATTTCAAATCATGTACAAAAAATATATATTTAGAAAATCATTTTCGAGGCTACTAGAGCGCTAACTGATAAAATAATCACTCTGTACCCATATGGAATCTTAGAGGGAAATACAGTTATATATGGAATAACAATATTATTATTATTATTATTATGACGGTTCAACCGTTGTATAATAAATATAGTACAACTAGGTTTATTTTTACAATTCTTCATCAATACTCGATCGAATAGCATCCCTCAGGTATATCTCATCCACTCGCCCCTCACAACAGACTGGCATTTACTATTTACTTCCATCCGTGAGATTTCTCTACTTCACTGCAGTATTAGTTATAGAGTGGGTGGTAGTGGTGGTGGTGGTGATGGTGGTGGTGGTGATTTGGGGTTTACGCTGTAACGATGCTCGTTATAATATACCTACGCTCTGTTTCAATTTCATAGTTTATCTCTTAAGGTCATAATTTATAATAGTAATTACTGCTCTAGCATTAGCAGGTGGATGAGAATGAATGATCAAGCGCATCATTATACGCGATCGTACAACGTTCACTTACACCGTGATATAGGTCGGGGTGGTTAACTCATATTCGTAGCTTAAAGTGCCTACCTACGTTCTGGTACGAACGCTTTGATATTGGTGCGATCCCGCGATGCGAATATTATAATAGATAGGCATTTGATAAATTGACAAATGTTTAACGCACAGTTGTACAATATAATACTTAATTAAACGTTAAACTTCCAGGAAGATTGTCAATGTCACACGTCCGCACCAAAATTAATGCCTAAAAAAGATGACCGTCACGAGCAAAGATGATGTATTTTTAAAATACGTTTAGTACAATATACATTAATATGTACTCCTAATAATCGTATACATTGAGAACAATAATGCCGTTAGGCAGTATCTATACAGTATATTGTATCTTTCTAACATACTGCGATAATGACTGTTATTATAATGTTTAAGACCTCGGTTCTTCTGACACATTCGTCCACATTTCTTACCATTCGTCATATGACTGACCGAATTTCTACCCAGTGCGGAGTCATTTTTCTGTTCACGGAGCTCTGTGAGGCAACATGACGCACATTTTTGCACCAGATGATGGCACCACGACAAGTGATGCCACTGATGCGTGCTGCATGCATACTAGAAGTTGGGATGGACGTTTACGGTTTGGCCATAATTGGTGAAACCAAGTCAAGCGATGCATCGAAAAGTGACGCCATAGACGAATTCATGTAAGAGTAAAATTCGGGACTGGCACTTGTTGGTTGGCACGCATCTGGGGGGGAGGTAGCTTAGAGACTATGTCACTATTATAGTCGATGCCATGGACGGTGTCAGAGTGATTGTAGATACACTAGATTTAATAAAAATAAAACAAAATATGATTTATGATTTTTTTTAAATCATGTATTACCGTTTACAAAGTACATTTAAATAACGAAATAATCTGTTCGCGCCAATCTCGGTGGACGGTTACAGTCAGACTGATTTACAAAAATAGGTAATAATACGAATAATTGTTATCGTCGTCGACGGCGTAGGTACAAGTAACCAACTATAACACAAACATCATTAGTATTATAATAATAATTCTCCGAAATAACATTAATAATTATAATAATAATAATTGTGAAATAACCACTACAGCAATGACTGTAAATTATTTAAAAACAATTTAAAAAAACATTACCTATTATGTCTACAACACGAGAAAACGAGTGTTGACTTTTTAGGGTGAAGAATCGTCTTGTTTATTATACTATATTAATATTATAATATTATTTGCCGAGCAATGTGGTACTATGACCTGTTCAGTGGCGTAGCCAGGATTTTAAAATTTGGTAGGGCCAAACCCGAAATACTAAAAAAACAAAATCAACAATTAACAATAACAGTTCACATTTTTATTTTATTTTAATTAGATTTAAATTTAACTTAATTTTGACCAATGCGATTTTGAAGAAAAAACTTTAATTACTTCGTCTTCCGTGACTTTTTTGGATTTGTTTATCTTTTCCATAGCTAACCCATTAATAAGTCTCTCTTCGTTCATTGTTGATAGTAAATAATTCTTCAATAATTGAAGAGTTAAAAATGTGCGTTCCGGTGTCGCTGATGTAACCGGTGAAGTTTCAAATAATTGTAGTAGTAATTTTACATTAGGCAATACATTTTTGTACAATTTTCTCCGAGAGGAAATATTGTGGTATTGCAGCGGTGGCCCACCAGTCAGCACGCAATAATAATATGTATTAACAACCGATTTTATGAAAACTGATAAGAAAAAAAAAATGATGACGATTAAGAGCAAAAGCGAATTCAACGAATTTTTATACGTATTTATTTCATACATACAATATACATAATAAATTATGCAAAAACATTGATACCCACTGCCCCCCCCCCCTTGGCTACGCCACTGGACCTGTTGTAGCATCCTGAATACATGTCATAATAATAATTATGTGAATCGAAGATAAGCTCAAAGAAATGACTTAAGTCGGATGGCACTGTGTCTCTTGGCAGTTGGAACTCAGTCGTCCACTCCTGTGCACATAAAACATCAAAAAACCCCATTTTTAAATAATATAAGCATATGCATTTATACATTAAATAGGTAGTTTATTGCTGTTGTTGAGTTATTAGACACCGATATGACGCGATCCACAGTCGAGTAACAACCTACGACACAAATTAAAATTTATTATGATATTGTAATAAAACGAAACGAGATAATGGGCCTGAAGAATCTGTTTGGAACCTTATCAGCTCTCCCCAGTCTCCGAGATAGTAAATTACGTGTTTTTTAGTAATTTTACTCTATAGAAATTAATATATTTTTATAGGTACCTACTATATAGTTGTTGATTTGCATAGTTTAGTAAGTTATAGACTATAGTTGTTACGGTTGTTTTTTATTTTATTTGTTTTATATAATATTTAAAATATTTAACTACTCTAATATTAACCTACCTAAAACGTATGGTAAAATATTGAGTTAATTTTATTTAAATTTTTCACTAACGATTTAGTAGTAGAATTGTTTACTTGAAGGACTGTATACATTTTTAATGTTTTACGTGAGGTACAAGAATTATTAATTTGATATGGTGTGTGACAGAAGTCAAAATTAGTATAACATTACAATGTACCTAATAAAATTTGTTGTAATAATGTTTGGTGTTGACGTGTTATCAAAATCTCCTTTAAATAAGTATGTAAATTAATTAAATAAACGCATTTAAATTTTGAAATGACAGGAAATTGTGTAATTTCCCGTAATAACAATACTATTTATAAATATTTGGTTATATCCTTTTAAATATTATATATTTTATTTTATTTGAATAATACGATTACTATTTATTTTATACTTTACTTTTATGAAAAATAGATCATTTTTGATAATAGCAAATAGCAATATAATTTATTTTTTTAAGTTGAAGGTAATATTAGGTATAGTGTGAAATACATGATAATAAATAATAACTTAAACATAAGAAATTGGTTTTTATTTATCAGAACCGTGACATTTAAATTTTGAATTTTTTATTGAATTATTTTTGTTCAAAATAAATCGTAAGGAAATTTCTATAATTATTGCTTGGTAAATTAAAACGTTACTCTTCACTAGTAAATGTTTTTGTGACCATAAAATAGTATAAAAGAATAATTTGTATTTTTGCCAAGCGAATGGGCTGGAAAATACTGATATTGATTTATCGAAAGTTCGTAAGGTCCATATCGACAATAAATATACTTTTAATGGCAGTAAGTGATATTGAGGGGTAAACAATTTAATACTTTACGTTGCACAAATAAGTGTCATTGGTGGTGAAATGTTTTTTTTTGAACATATTATTGTAAAGATAAACAATAGTACCTACTAGTATAGTAGTAATACTAGTATTAGAGGTTTTTAATCACTAATATTTAAGATTAAATTTATAAATTGTATGATTGCTTAAAATTATATTAAGTTTGAACCTTTGTAGGTCTATAACATACAAACTATTTGTTTTAATGAAATTAAATACTATATTTATATTACGTATAATATATTTTATATCATCTACCTACGTATAATTATTTTTAATAATATCCACGAGTTGTAAATTCTCGTGTGAAATCAAGCAATGTGGTCAATCAGTTACAGTGTTGGGATTATCTAGATAAAGACAAATAAACCGTTTCAAATTATCTTAAAAAATTATCTAGGATATGCAAATATCTTATCTAGATAGTTAGATAAAATATTCGAGTCGATACTTTTCGGTTTTAATAAAACTGTTTGATGTATGTATTTTTATTTTATTTTATTTTACTTGTCATTAGTGATTAGTTACTAACACAATAAATCAGTAACACATTCTTCTCGGCAGTCTTTAAATAGTATAATATGTATAAAATATATTATTATTATTATTATTATTATAGTTTAAAATAAACATGGAGTATTTGTGTTTATTTCAGTATTATTATCTACGTAGGTACTGTTTTTAAATATTAAATTCCAAATTTACATGAGTATTATTATTTGTAATATAAGAAGTTAATTAGCAGCTAATAGCAGTGATTTATTATTTTATCCTTATGTAGGTACCTATGTATAATTTCTATTTAAGCTAGTTCTCTAAGTATGTTGTCCATTAGCAAAGTACATCATAATTTAATTATGTTTGTTATAAAAATGGTAGAATCATTGGCCCTTAGATCATATACTAATATATGATCTAAGCATTGGAATATTGTTTGTAATTATAATTGTTATATACAACTTATCTTAATTTTATCTAGATAAATTATTAGTTATCTATTCTCAACACTGATCAGGTATGTGTTTTGTTTTCAACTTCAACAGTAACTGTGTTTTATAAATGGTAAGATTATTATAAGCTTTGCTCAACAAAAAATTACACATTATTAAATAATTTTTATTCTAAAATTATAATAGGTATATTCATATAAGCTACAATATTAATGAATTTTAATTTATATTCAACTAAATGTACCTAGCTAATTTGTCACTCTTACTTACGTCAATGTCAACAGGTATATTGTAGTTCAATGATCTATGTATATAAAAATGAATGTATATGTCTGTCCGTCTGTCTGTGTGTCCATATTAAGATGGCAACCATTAATATATTATTTTGAAATTTCCGATGGAATGTTTTGTATATAAATGGTCGCAATGGTGACATGTAAGACATTTTATTCATAAAGAGTTGGCAGCCATTATACTAATAATTATTGGCGGCCATTAATTTAAAATGGTTGCTATTTATTATATTGCCTAGCGACATTTATTATCACATTAATTATATCTAAAATACCGAATCATTTGTTCCATAATATTGAATTCATTTTCAACAGATTTAAGTTAATTTAATATCTATATATAAAAATGAATGTATGTGTGTCTGTCTGTCTGTGTGTGTGTCCATATCACCATGGCAACCATTTGTATATTATTTTGAGATTTCTTATGGAATTGTTTGTTTATAAATGGTTGCCATGTTCTTTGAAGCTTTTATAATAATAAATATTGATTGTCGGGCAACAAAGTGCAAGGGATCATTTGGTATAGAGATAGATTTGAGTTCTGGGCTGAAGATAGGCTAATTTAAAAAAGGGAGAGGACCAGCCCCGGGGAGTGCTCAAACAGGGATTTTGAGACAGAGCCGTGTCAAGCAATTCATCGCCCCGGGACAAAAATGGTTTACGAGGCCACGGGTAGCATATCAAGAGCAAATAAAAGTCCCCCCCTTAATTTTACAAAACTGAGGCACCCGGGGGCAATAATTTCCCCCTTTGCCTACACCTTAACACGGCTCTGTATACAAAGTTGGCATTTTTAATGGGCAACGAAGTGCAAGAGATCAGCTAGAATATTATGAAAACCAACAAAATTAAATGTTGTATACTATACTAGGGACAATAGGTAAAATTTTTTAGAAGATTACTTTTTGGATGTCTGTTTTAGATTTTAAGTGATAGGGGGTAGGGTAGTAGTTTGATAAAGCTTTGATGTGATGTGAGGATCGTATAAAGTAAAGTAAAGTAAGTAACGGTTAGTTGAAATTAAAATTGTTTTTTTTTTTACTTGTCTCTTCATTAGATGTCGAGTGTTATAATTAGTGTTATTTCATTACATGATAAATTTATGAAGAAATTAGTTGATGACACTTTGAGTTTATTAATGACTGATTTTTTCGAATAGGTATCTTTGAAAACTTATGAGTACCTATTTGTATTTGATATTAGTATTTTACTGATTAAAGTATACACCGGACACTATGACTAGGTGTTCTCACGAATCTGATTCATTATAAAACAAATGAACGAGCACATCAAATATAGAGGTACTATCAGGAGTTGCTCTGCTGTATTGTAATAATACTTAATATTTATAAGTTAGATTATTATGATCACCGAGCTTTACGTTGGAACAGAATGTTGGTTCTGGTTTCACTATTGAACACGAAAAGTGTTAATATCTAAAACAATGTCATAGACTTAACTATATGTTGGTTGGGCAGATGTACCTGTCATAGTTTTTAGAAAGGAAAAAATTATAGGCAGAGCACTGACACGACGTGAATGCGATTTGTTTAACTCGTGGTATAGGAAATATATTTTTATATTTTTATTAAATTACTTTTTTCCGAAACATCGTTGCTTACAAAATCCTATTTAAATCATACTGTAAACATTGATAAAATAATACAATTTATTACAAAGAATATAATATATGTATTTTCAGGTACTCAGATTGCTTTATATTATTTAAAGTTGCTTGCGATGAAGTTTAATAATTCAGAACTTACTCGTTTAAATCGCAATTAATATAGTATGCATCAACGTTTAAAAAAAAAAAAAAAAAAATATTATGCTTAACAATTTACAGTAAAAGCGTAGACTGATCTCCTTTGAAAAAAAAAATAAGTTTTTATATCCACTTGTGGACGACAGCTATGAAAATATAAGTATCTGAAAATATGATATTCGCCGTTTGCGTGTACTTAAAACTTTTTTATTAAACCATTAGGTATTAAAGAAAACATTTGCGTGACCATGCTTGGCTAATCGCCCTGTACGTGTATTGTAATATTTTACGTGCGAGATCATGTAAATTGTATAATATATTATATACATATATAGGTTTAATGCCGTGTTATTTTGAAAAGATTTAAAAACTTTTACGTTTTTTTTTTTTTTTTTATTTAAAACTATACTTAAACCCTCGTAAATATCAGGCTCTCGTAAGCTTTGAAAGCACACATACATATGCGTCATATAACATATAGTTTGATCATAAATTATTATTTATTGCGCATAGATTAATCGTATGTGAATTTAATTCGTCCATTTTAAACTCTTCGCATTCTATAAATGGTGTTTGGATACAACCGGAGCACTATACACTCTTTCATTACACATAGTATTATTATTGTTATATCAATATTCAGAGATACGTTACAGTTTTTTTTTTTTTTTTTACCACTTTTTTAACCGAACAATTTATACTGCCGCAGTGACAATACCGAATCGCTATATATAGATCGGCATCAGACAATATATTGAATAATGTACAGTCATCATCACCGTCCGTTGTAAATACGCATACGTATTAGAATATAATTTATTATTATATTAGAAAACATCCCTCGAGTTGAATCGATCGGCAAAACAACTTCAAAACAGAAAAAAAAAAAAAGTAAAAGAAAACTACCTTTGCTGCTTTTTTTTTTTTTGCATCATATACAGTCTGCAGTAGAACCAGCGGACGGAACAAACGGAATCCGAAATCGATCAACGTAATATATTATATACATATAAATAGCTGTATAGTAATGAAGCAGTGATTGTCAACGGTTCGGCGCGAATTCGTCTCAAAAACGATGAGACGAAAGACTCGCTATCTCCGCAGCAACGACACGGGAATTTGCATAGTTTATAAGAGATTGATCACAGCCGTCGTCCCTATGGTTAATTGACTGTCAATGAAAAAAACTTTTGAATCGACTTTCGCAACAAAGTTTATTTTGCCCGAAAGTTCCATTTCAATTAAACGTAATATATATTTACACCGAATAATATTCACCTGCGGCGTACGATCTCGCGGGGAGTGGCACGACGATCCAGGTATCTCACTATCCAGACACAGATCCGATATTAATTTACAAAGTTTCTCGTTGCCGATATTCGTGAGACGACATCGTTGATCACGACGTAATATTAAATAAATAAATTGTCATTTAATTGTCTGACTGCACAAATAGTAAGTTGTCAACACACTGTGCGTGTATTATGGTATACGTCTTTATAATAATACACTAGTGAATAATAATGTTATTTTATTTGTATATTATGTTATGTTTTGACACGAAAATATGCCACGAGACACATATATTGGGCAACATTACACTTTACATTTTCTAGCCTAATAATATAATATGGCCAAACTGCACTTACAAGTGCATGAACATTTAAAATACCTACCTGTCTATATACACACGAATAGTTGAAAAAAAAAATAAAAATATTGATATAATTTTTAATAATACTGTGTTGGTGAAATACTAAATTTCGATTCAT
>WHPZ01586595.1:13731-42790 GCA_016617965.1 Macrosiphum rosae | reverse complement strand
GGTTAAATAAGAGTTATGGGTGGTACGTAATAAGTTTATGTTCTAAAGAATACGAATATATAGGTACCAACAACAGTCGAGACGATTTGGGTTCGGTATATGATATAATTAATTAAATTCAAATCTACCTTTTAAAATGGCTGGTTGAACACAAAAGGAGACCAACGGGAAATCTCGTTTAGTACACCTATTTCAAGTTCTGACAACGCAGCGACGTCCTCTTCCTCCGCGCCAGTGACCCATCCACTCGCTTTATTAATACTATTATCAAAAAGGACTTTTTGTCGCTATGGGTAGGTAGGCGCCTCGTGCGTAGCCCTAACGGTCGTAAAGCATAATATATAAACGCTATTAAATATAATATGCACATAATAATATTATTTGAACCATCTGCGATGGCCGTGCACTGCCAACTTAAGGCAGTTGCAGTGAAACATAACAAGTGCAAGTACACCTTCACATAAATAGAGCGTTTTACTTTGAAAAAATAAAAAATATATAAACACTTGTATTGCACTATAATATTTCGTACGTGCATAATACACCTGCCTGTATAGTAGGTATAATATTATTATTAGCACGGCGGAAACTACAAAAAAAAAAAAATCTAACCGAAAAAATCCATTATTCTTTTTTTTTTTTTTAATAATATTTATTTTAATGGCTCGTTCGTGTTCACCTAATATTTCCTTGCCACCTAAATGCGTGAAATGCACACAGACACACACGCACTCGAGAACTTTCTCGGTATAGACTAGGGGATTTGGTTTTATGATATATACATACACCTACCTTCAACCTTGAACAGGTGTTTTATTTTAAATTTATAATATATATTATGTATATTGAGTATAAATAGTATATCACAAAAAGTAATCTGTTGACAGACGGCCGAATTCGATCGTTTTCATATAAAATAACCGAATATCATTTGTTTCGTTCTACCGTCGTTTTTGAGCTTGTCACTATAAAATGTTTATAACAATAATTTTTCGTAACAATAACGGGTTTAATAATATGATATTATAATAATACGAGACCAAATATCAAAAACAAAAGGTAATACGTTATAACTTATTCAAATTAATCACTAGAACACGAACAATATACCTACCAATTGGTATATTAAATTTACCGGGAAACGTCGTGTGTATTAATAAATATTATAATCATACATTTATGTGGAATTACAGTTTACTAGTTTTACTGTAGTGCATTTTTGTTGGCTTCATTGCACATGCATTGACTTTAAATCACATCGCTGCAGGAACAATAGCATGTGTAATTCAAATATTCAATATAATATTTATGTTACCTGCTCGTATTGCGGAGTAATAATAATAAATAATTTGTAAGTTCAAAGTTCCCTTAAAGGTATAACCTAAATAATTCTTGCAAGAAAATGGCAAGGTAGGTATCATAATGGATGTCGCCAAACGATAAAGCGACTTAAACCTATCGGCGAAACTGGAGAAAGTGTATAGTGGGTATTATCAATATAACTTGGTCCGTGCACTTTACCAAGGCCAGGTATTAACGAGTTAATAAGTTAGAGTTACTTAAGTATTTTAACAAAGTTACATAAAGAGTTACTTTTTGTTTAAAATTAACTCCTATAACTTAATAAGGCAAACTGTGTCTTATAATATTATGCAGTTACTAATCAGTTAATTATTTGTATAGTCTTGTAAAGTTAACTTTTTTTCATAATATGAACTTTCCTATGGTACAATTTTTTTATTTTGTAAAATATAACAATATTCATAAATACTATATATCCGCTGATCCCGTGCACTTTGTTGCCAGTTATAAATGCCAACTCTATGTGATTCAAACTTTGTCCAGTTCGTTATATAATATTCAGTGTAATGGTGTTCAAAACTTAAAAATGTTCATCGGCCATCTTGAATCTAAAAATACTTGTGCACCACTTTAAAATGAGAATTTTCGAAAATATTTTCTTAGTGCACTCATACATGGTGGTACAAAGGTAGGTACCGTGAAAATGTCAAGCCTCAAGCTATCATATTAGTTCGACTCTACCTTGATAAGTCAGGGAATCAAGACACTTTCAATTAATTTACTAAAATATAGTATTATGTGTTCTTTTTAACATATATTATTGTTCTTGTGTTTATATTTTTTTGAAATTTGGTTTAATTTACTTACCAAGGCATATGAATTGTAAATCTTATTTTCATAGAAAAAAAACTAACTCTTTTGTAACTCAGTTAAGTTATTTTATTCTATTTAACTGGTAACTATTTGACAAGTTAAAAATAAAGGACAGTACATTTTTACCTACGTTCTACTTAACTAAAACATTAGAAGTTAAATACATTTATAATTATAATGCTGTGTTGCAAATAAAAACAGTGGCTGTAATAACATAACGAAATGTTTATAGTTTTTAAGTGTCGAATAACGATATTCATTCCAAAAACCTAAACGTCGATGTTCAAAATATCACAACATTTTAACGATATGAACGCTTTAATAGCAAATTGAAGAATAAACACGCTTAGTCTTGTACAATAAATTTTATTATTCTGACGTTCGTGTGAAAAAGAAAATATTTTCATTACATAATATTTTGTACCTAATGTAATCAAGAACACTGAAATGCTGTATTAGTTCGCGGTGACAGTCAAGTGTTGCATATATAGACATATTATAATATAATGGTTGTCGAAATTTCCACCTAAACGTTTTAAACTTATAATACTAAGTATACCTATCGACAATAAAAGTTGGAAAATGTTGAAGTGTTATAAATGTTTTTAAGTCACGCCATTCTCCGAATAAAGAAATGACAAGGGTTTGTGGTATTTTAGGCGGTTTGGTGGGTTTAAATTTCAGAAATATTATTAATAGTAAATAATTATAATGAAACACAATATTCGAACTTAGGTACTTGTTACGGTTTCATACTAATTTATAAAACGATAATGTATAAAATAAACCTTATATCTACAGCTACTGTTTATACATAGGTACATACCGTTTGAAACATAATATAGTGCGATAGATGTTTTTTAATTGTCAACAAGCACGTTAAATAAACGCCATCAACGTATTCATAAGTGACCTTAAAGTATACAAACATTGAAAAATATTTCAGATCAATTGCTAGCCCCAATGCAATGTACGCCCCCGGCGTGTATAAGAGTGTCGACATTTAGTTTTTATTTTGTTGTTCAAAATGTTATAACAAATGGTTAAATTTACGATAAAATCCACAACACATTGAATTTCACAGAAAATCGTTTTATAGAACGTGTTGATTAATCGATTTCAAATTGTCCCAATAATAATCCTACCCCAAGTGATCCAGGAAAAACGCAATTCCCACAGCGCTACTAATCCTGGCCTCCAGTCGAGAAAAACGAGACGAGCGCCCAGCATTGGAATCACTGTGACGTATTTTTTTTTTTTTTTTATCATAACGTTTTTGTTTATAATTATAAAAAAACATACAATGGATGTTCGGTGGTGTACAAAGCTGTTTGATAAATACGTATACAGGTTAATGCGTTGGTACGTATAGGCTTCCGTGAATTTTACACAAACCTCAATAATATTATCCTGAATGACGTTCTAAAATCTTCAAATATCGTGGTAAAAAATATTGAATACTATCATAGAATACCTAAATGAAAATATAAAACAATTTTGTTTCATAATTATATTTCGTATTTAAGAATGAGTAGAACCTAACCTAACGTAGCCTATAATTTTAAAATATAATTAATCCAAGACGATGACAATTTATTTGTATATATTTATTATCTATGATAGTAGATATATTATTTAAATACCATATAATATATCATAATATCATATTATTTAAGTTTTAGATGGTATTTTGATAAATCAAAATATACTAATTGTTCGAAAAGCTATCAAAAAGAGTTAAATATTTAAGAGTTAGTTACTTTGTTTGATAGTAATTCACTGATATAGGTAATATTTACCCCAATATACACCAGGCGTGCTCAACCCATAACCCAAAAAAGTATTCCAACGGACACTTGAAAATAAGAAATTTAAAAATAAATTTTTTTTAAAACAATTTTTAGAACGACCAAATATTAATAATAATTATTAATTTAAAAATAAAAATAATTATGCTAATAGAAATAAATTAGAGCAACATTTATGTTTGCGTTCCTTTAACCTATCCATTTCAAGGTTAATTTCGGAACGAACAAAAAAAAAGGTCATTGGAAGTATAATTTATATTATTATGGTCCGCAGTATAAATATAAACTTTGAATGTGGCCCGGAATTTAAAAAAGATTTGGTAAGCATGGTACACAGTATCAGAGTTACAGCAGGTGAAGTGCTAAAATTGTGTTCTCAGTTGAAAGTTATATTTTTGTTAGTCGTAATTCAAAAAAAAAAATTATCCCTTATTGTCTATCTAAGTACCAACTACTATTAAAGTGGATTTTATTTTATATTAAAGACGTTTTATTCTATTTTATTGGGGATTTAGTTTTAATTTTGACTGTTTCACATACAGCTTGAATTTATAACTTTTCTATAAGTTGCAACGCTTGTGATATTAGAAACTTATAAATTATCTATAGGTACAATATACCATTTGAACAATATCTATTAATTAAACTACTGTTTCAACCTTATAAATTGCTATTTATCTTACAGAGACAATTATCTTACTATTGTGTTTTTCCTCGCTAGCTGTACAACAACAATTTCAAAGAGAAACTTTATGATATTCAGAGTGCATTTATAATATTATAATTTGGTGGTTTCATAAATAGTATTATCATACCATCAGAACGAATCCACTTATTAATATTTATATTATAAGAGTTAAACAATATATTAAATATATTTTATTACATTATAAATCAAAAGTTATTTAATATTTTATACAAATTGAAAAATTCATTCTAAAACAATAATTTTAAAGGTTTTGTCAGTTTTTAACTAATTCACATATTATATTATTATGGATAGGTAGCTTTTTGATTTATCATTTTTACTAAAATCTTACCCAAGCCCAAATCGTACAATAAAACCTTGCATAAAAAAAATTGTTCAAATTAATCATCTATGTTTTAAATTAATATATTATAATTTTATAAAAATAAATCTAAATAATATTTTGTTTATTTCAATATAAAATATAAAACACATACCAATAAAACATATAAGTATTAAAATATAATATAGAACTAATGCTACTTGTGGAATGGTCTTTTTTTTAAATTGCCAAGAAAAATATTATACATTATTGGAAATTGTAATAAACCTAATTCGATATTTACATTGGGTCATAAATAAAAATTTAAAGAAACATCAATGAATTTATAAACCATAAATTATAGATAAATATGACTGAGCTGTAATAAAACCCACTCAAACATTGAATTATATGAACTTGAGTCGTTTAATTATATTATATTTCATTAACGTTGGCTTGATATTTACAAAATAAATGGATTAAACTTGATTATTATAGGAATCATATTTTTTTAATTTTTTTTTCATTGGAAAACCCGCGGCAACATAGGACATTTTGTGTTAGGAATCATATTATTAAATTATTGTATTTGGAAAAATCTATTTTCGTAATAATTCTGTTAACGATTTGTTTTTAATCTTGTTTTGAAGCCGTGCACATGAGCACATCATGGATTTGTCGCATTAAATTACGTCTACCCGATTGTTATAACAGTTGTTATAGCCTATATAGGTATATTATGTTTCCTTATTATAATAAAATTGGGAACGGAGTGGCTAAGAGTTCATTATTTGTTTAAGGGACATCAGCTGTGAATATATTGTAAATATCTGGTGCTAAATCGCTACCTCAAAGACTCCTGATTCAATATTATGTACTGAGGTGAGATAACGTCACCTCGTCTAACCATAAATATTCCATTATCAAAAACTATTTAGGAATCAAATATTGTTGAGGGGGTATAAAGATTTTTAATTTATAATACAAACTATTGTATCATACGCTGTCAAATTCTTGCTTGCAATATCAATTAAATCCCAGAATTGTCTAGAATTGTTAATTTGCTAACGTGAAAGCAATTTTATCAGTATCCTTTGAACTTAAGAATCGTTGAGTGTCTGGGTAAAAACCCTAACTGAGTGTTAGGTGTTTTAGTCATAATAATTTTACAATCACTTTTTCAAGTAGGATGGGTTTAATTCTAACGATTATTAGTTTTTATATCAATTTACCTAATGTTGTTAATATTATAATAATATAGGCCTGCACTAACAAAATAGTTAGATTTACCAACTTTTGAAATGAGGATTACGACAACTAGATTCCTAATAGAGAAAATATAAGATAAGCAATGCATTAAGTTGTACCTACATAATATTTGTCAATATAATAATAATAATTGGTCTTTTTTTTTTGATATTATGTTTAGTACCTACTTTATTTTTGATGAAACAATTAGTATTAAAAAACCAATACAATTTTTTTGGTGCCAAAAATGAAATCAATTTCTGCCACAGATTTACATAATAATATTCATAGATATACAACACTGTACCTAAACAAGATAATCCAATATATGACTAAGATTTTTAGTATTTGATGATATTATTACCATAATGTAAAATTAAATCCAAAATAATAATTAGCCACATTTTAATTTGTAATAAAAACACAATAAAGATATTTTGGGTATTTTGAGTATTTTGAGTATTTCAACGTATATCATGTTTATAATTGTGCTTCTTGGTGTTTCAAATAGCACAGCTCTTATTATTTTGTGATAAATAAAATATTAAGCTTGTGTGTACCTTTATGGATAATATAAACGTTTCAATGAATAAAACCTGACCTTTGTCAGTAACATTGAAATATAATTTGATATAATTCCTGCTGAACGTAATATTATGTAATTAAGTATTTATTTATTTTATTAGACTATATTATATTATTAACTATTAACATTTAATAAAATTTCCAGTTACAATACAAACACAAAAATAAATATTTATTAGTTATTATAGTCTTACCAGAAAAAAAAATTATTAGAAAATAATAATAAGAGTCTTGAACATGGCAATCCATCGTAAAATGTAGCATTATAGTGTCCCCAGATATTCCATAAGCTTCCTGTATAATATTATAATCTATAGTGTTTTAACAAACTTAAATCCATAGACGACCGCGGCCTTCAACTTATCATATTATTTTCAAATCATAAATATAATTTATTAATATAAACATATTATATTTAAGACAATAAGACCACCAAAGACATTGGTGGGACGTCCATCTTGTTACCCTTTACAGCTGTTATTGTTCGGTGTTACATTACGATGAGGTCTTTCGCCTTGCCCTCCCCCTTCTCTGTCCGTTTGTTCGATGTAGCTTTTCTTGTTTTTGTCGTGATTTGTATTACACAGTGTTTCGTCCCTTCTGCATGCTGTCGTAACGATAATCCTTTTCCATCCTCACCAATACAACGATTATCGTAATTTTCAGTGACGAGCTTATTGTCCAGTGCTGTGTCACTAGTCTGTCGTCACTGTCGTTACCATGTCGTTAGTGGTATATGGTACTGTCCAACATTCACGTAACCTATAAACGGCTATATTTACTTATTTTATTACGATTGTGATACTCTCTATTTCAATTTATATCATAAGAACATTATAATCGCATAGGCACAACTAGGTGGGGGAGCCTTCACCAAAAGTAAGCTCCAGTATTGTCTATGCCTTAAGATATGATCGATATTGAGGGTCGTAGTCGATCATAAAACGTTAAACTCTTAAAAATAATGAATGTCTTTAGAGAAATGAATATCGGAAAACGTAATCATAAGCTTAACCCATTATAAGTTTAGAGTCAAATAGTATATATTATCTACTAAAGTGATGGATTCAGGCAAATCTTGTATCATACAATAATCGACTGAATTTTTGAAATTGAATTGAACCAATCGATGATGGCCGTTATAAAGTTTATTTTAATTATTAAGGATTTGGGGATTAAGAAGTATTATATAGATAAATGTAAATAACTGTAATAACATTGTATTATGGGAAAAGTATTTTTAAATACGTAGGTAGTGTTTATAACGCTTGAAAGACTATATAAGCTTAAAAAAAAAATGATATTTTAACTAAATAATAACTTTGTAAATACTATGCCATATGACTAATGACATTTGTATCAGACAGTATGATAATCTTTTAAAAAAAAATAAATAAATCAAGGTAAAGCTATAAAAAGAGCTTTACGTATTCAAATGAATTTTCAACGGAAAACAAAAATAACGTCAGTTTTAATAACATTTTCTAACTGCTATTATATATAGCCATATTAGTACATGTATGATGGCGTATTTGTAATAACATATTTTATATGTATCTATATATAATTAAAAATGGTGATATACGTATATCGTAAATTGTATGCCTGTTTCTTGCATAATATATTATATGTCTCTGGTTTGTCGAAATGTTATTCTAGTCTTACTATAATAGAACTTTTCCGTTACATATAACTCATACGGATTCTATAATATCATTCTGGTATATAAATAGAAAAACACCTTTGAATATTATTCATTAGTTCGCAATAAATTCTAAAATACACAACAAAATGTTGCTCAATTTTTTCTTATTAAAAATTCAAATTTGAAATGAAATATAATACAGTGAAATACTGAAATACGGACAATGTGTATTGTGTGTTTTTGATCGTATGCGGTAAAATAATAATTGAGAATATGATATTTAAATTCTAAAGTGTATATCGAATGTTTACGATTCAGAAGTTTACTTTTGTATAAGTCTGCCCAAAATTCACCGAAAAATTCTAATTTATAGTTAAGTTATACTGCAACCTTTAGATATTTAAATTACATTTATATTTTTAACCTTTCACAAAAAATATTTTCTGAATAAAGTCAGACATTTTAAATATAATTATGCTTATATAATATATATTTCATTTAATCGAAATATCTCAAGTACTGCGTGGGCATATAATAAAAATGACATTATCGTCTAAGACTTCATTTATTTAATTAAATTTGAATGATAACGATTATAAAATAAGAAGTCATGTCTGACACGTTATTTGAAAATCTAAGTCAGTAAATTATTACTATGTCGGTATATTGGTAACTCAAATTAATTATTATTATGGTTATAATTTTTCCCAAGAGAAATTTTCAAGTGAAATTATAGTATGTAGAATTTCATAAATTGACAAATCTAATTTTTTAAAATCCATCAATTCAAATGATTGTCTATATAAGTTATATTTGGTAAAAATGAATTTACAATATTGTGCATTGGTACATTTTTTAATACAATAAAATTCTAACCGTCTGTAATCAGTTCTTTATGAATTCTTCATAATAAACTTTATTTATTAAACATTATTATTTTTCATTCACCATTTTTAAAAGTATTAAAAAAACTTGTAAAATAGCTATTTTAAATTAAAACATAAAACTCTTTGGACACATTCTCTGGAAACCATCGATAACATGTCACCTACTACTTATAGTACTTGTTATCGTTAAGAATTACAATATGTAAATAGACAAATGAAAACATAATTTTTACGTATGGGCTATGATTGGTAACGGAGTCTAATTAGGATCCATTCACCAAGTTATTCTATGAAAAATGTTATTGTTATCTTTACCTAACCAATATGGTGTTAGGAATAACTATTTTTTAGGTCAAAATAGTCTTGTCTTTATTATTCATTCATGATATTTTTTGAACAGTTTTTTCGAAACTAAAATAGATATTAATATTTTTTACTCAACTCCATACATAATATTATATAGTAGGTATATTTAAAATATAATACATTATTCTTCTTTCGAAATTTAAAAATCTTTTATGTCAAGAATTTGACATAAAATCAATATTGAACGAACATCTCTCGATTTATCCTTGCCAAACTTAATATACTTTACCTGTGGTTGGTATATTATACTTCCACTAACAGTCACCAAAGGAATTCCTTCTATTGTTATTTAAACACCCATTGTGTAATTATTGATTTCCTTATCATTAGTTTCAGTAATATTGTTTTTACGGAATTCAGACCGTCTCTGTAGCGGTTTAAGAAAATCATACACAACTTTCTACTTACTGAATTTTCATTCTCGTTTTATTATAATAATAAAAGAAAGTTTAAGACAATGATAAGTATTTCGTGATAAATTGTTAAAACCAATCATACATTTTTAAATATTTGTTTAAATTTTAAGTTGAATGGAAAGGGGCCAACTATTGGTTTTAAAATTATTTGTCCTTTTGCAAGAAATGTTAATTCCCGTGCATTGATACTACGGATTAAAAAATTATTAATAATGACGCAATATTTAAGCTAGGTACAAAAAAATGTTTTACACTAAATTTCAATTAAGTGTAGTATTATAGTAACATATCTCTTTTTAACATGTTTCAAATACAATGATTTGTCCGACATGTCAAAATGGAATACTCAACATATTAATAAATCATGTAGCTTTATTTTTATAAATTATCACAATTTGATCGGTATAGTATTAAAATAAATAAACAAAACTTATCAATTACTAACTATCATAATAATGCAATGGGTATTTATAAAATAAAAGGTATTTTGCCCTCATATACTTAATCACAATTATAGGTATCTTCTATAAGTCTGTAATAATACCTTTTGAATAAATAATACGTCATGCATCATTGAAATAAGTGATAACACATTCGAAATGTGAATAATTAATAACAGCTTAAGTGGTTATTTTTCTATTGGAAAACTATATGAGACTTATAAAGTATTCAAATTCAGTGGTAATTAAGTTTTGGATTATGGTTATGATTTTGAGATGTGAGCCAACAATTTTTTTTAGAATTCTCAACAATTCACGATGACAAGTTTATTCGAATGATTAGTAAATATAAACCGAGGTCTGGGACAATCCTTTTATTCAAAAATTAAATTAAATCGTTTATACGATTTTTGTAAAGGACAATTTCAAACAGATAATATCATAATATAATATAATAATAAATAGGTTAAGGAATAACATATTTTGTAACCTTTTGGACCGTAAAAAATGAGAAGGATGATGTTGTGTTTTATATACGAAACAAATTGCTGAGAAACAACCCTAAACGCTTATATTTCTACGTGCATACACTTTAAACCATAGAACTAATTTAAAATAAGAAAAATAAAAATATTTTAAAGCAGTTGTATAAATAAGTAGACATCGTGTACGTTCGCTTAACGAGAACACGTGCACCTACCGCATAATACGTATCACAATCTCATAAAAGTTTATCTAAGGGTGGTCGGAAGAAAATTCATTCAATTCAACTCAATAATTTACAGTCCCATATAATATGAGTGCAGCTTTGAAGTATTTCTATATATTATTTTGCATGGTATTAACACTGATATAGTGACACTGATTATTGGATACTCGTATAATAATAATGTATCGTTTACTAATTACCAACCATACGTTATTTTACGAAGATAATATTATAATGTTTCAAAAATTCCATTCATACATCTTAAATGGATGTTCATAAAAAGAGTAAATCCTGTATCCAGCTTAGGGTTGACACTCTCGAATATTCCCAGAGGATTACGGGAACGGGATCGTATTTGTTTTCCAGGGAATACAAAAAACATTAAAACGTGTATTTTTTATCTCATTTTTTTTTTCTAATAATAGGCTCATTATAATTTTGAGTTTCACGCAAAAGTAAATATTGGTTCGTACTAATAAAAAGTATCAACCTACTCTACATAGGAATCAAAAGTTTCACGTCATTATATCAATTGATTTCAACAAAAAGTGGGGAATTTTTAATGTCCAACTTTTCCTACTTTTTTTGCAAACTATTTCATCTGTTCAAATTTTTCTTTATTTTCTCATAATAAAAAAAAAAAGTTATACATACTTGCCATTTATTTTGTACTTCAATTTTCTTTTTTAGCTTTTTTTTTACAAAGAACAGATATGCATTAAAAAAATGTTATGACCAATTTTTTATTCCATCTGTCATCAATATATCGTGAAAGTTTTAATAAAAACCCACATATAGTACAACATAGGTTGGTGTGTTATTAAGATTAAAGTCAGATTGATAAATGATAAATTTCAAAACATTTTTAAAGCTCAACAATTTATAATATAGTATACACAATATATAGTATTTAATTAAAAATAAAGTATAATATATAAATTGAGAATTTAAATATTTTATTTTATTCATTATAATTTATAAATTATATTTCTTTATATTAGATTCTGAGAGGAACGATGAATGTACGGATTGTATAATATGTTTTTTGTAAGTGTATCTACATGTTTTGTAGTAGACAAATGCTTTGATTTGCAACTTTAATATATTTTGTTGGTACTATTGAGTGGTAAAAATTAAATAATCAGGAAAAATAAAATAAAAATTCACGAAAAATTGTAATTTTGACGTACAATTTCGGCAAAATCCATTTTCTTCTTTTGTTGTAACTTAAAAACGATCTAGCGTAGAAACTTTAAATTTTTACGAAATGGGATGACATTTTAATATAATTCGTTGTAGGAATATGGCATGTTATATTTTTTTTTTAAACCAATCTTTGCAAAGGAAATTCTGGGTAGGACAGCTATAGAAGTCAAATAATTATTATGATAGCAATATAAATATATCATATATTATAATTCTTTATATAGCCTGATACTGACAGACTATATGTACTCAAAACCGTTGTTCATACATAGGATGTCTCACTTTATGATACAGCATGTACAATTATTAAATTTTAAAATCAAATTTAAAACATACATTACAGAGATTTACTCAATAACAACGTCCAGATACCGCTACTGTACAGCAGAGTGGTTACCTATATTCCCCTTTTTTTAATATTTATTCTTACTTCTGAAAATATTGTTGTTGTTTGAAATAAATTTCACTCATTTGTACACTTTAAAATAAACAATAAGTAATTTTTAATAAAGCATTTTACAATAATTATAATGGTTGAGGTATATTAAAATGAGAATAGCATTAAAAAATTAATCAAATATTATAATATTTTCAAGTAATTTTATACTTCCTTAGAAATTATAATATAATAATTAACACAAAATGTATCAAATTTAAATATTTAAAATCGACTTATAATATCAATATATTTAGACATATCCTGAATGTGTAATATATATTTACAATATCTTTGACCCTTGTTGTGTAATAGTTTATATACCTGCCTACAAGATAACAAAAAAAAAAAATTATACTTAATAAAAAAAATGTTGTATGTATTAAAATTGTTTTGATTGGTCTTAGTTGAAATTACTAAAATTAAAGTAAATACAATTATTTAATAACTAAATTAGAGTTAAATTACATTACGATGTATGTTTAAAATCGATAAAAAGCATGTTTATACATTGATTTAAAATCATTAAATAACAAATAATATGAATGCTATAAATGTAATGTTATGTTATTATGTTTTTATTTATATCTGTGGTTTTAATAACTAATTATGATGGCAGGGTCTCTTATCTATTCTTAATATACAAATTGGTAGACTAAGGAGAGCATTATATTTTAACCTTTACAAAATCCAAGTAATTAATTGGAACAACGAGATAAATTAGTAGTCAACCGAGTATTACTATAATATAGATATACCTTTATTGCATTACTTATCAAATCCTAGTCTTAGAATTTCCTATTCGAATCTCGAAGACTAAATCAATTGGTTTTCGATGAAAATTATTTATTAATATAACTAATATTATATTATACACCACTAACATGGTGAAATGTGATCTTAAATCGGAATAGGTGTATACAAGGTAAATTTTGGAGTAGCTATGAATATAATTGTATTGAATATATTGAATAAACTGAAATTCAACATGTCTTGCATTACAGTGACATATACCTAGTGAAGAGGAACACTCTTCTGTATAGATTTTTTCCACAATATTTTTAAAAAAAAAATTACAACATGATAATTAGCAAACAAAAAGTTTTTAAATAAATAAACAGGTATATTGCAATCAATTATTATCATATTTTTAAATAAACTACATGTTGTTAGCAAATATTTTTATAAATGAATGTTAAATAAGCTAATCAAATTTTACTAGTCCAATATAAAAATGTATTATGTATAATATGTTGTACGATTGACAAAATCAGGAATGCACACGCGTTGGGTTTGACACTCGTCTAGTTTCGACCGTTGTTATATTATATGTTATTCATTCAAAAGTAATTAATAATGACAAATCGCAGTAATATAACAAAACTGCGCGTAAAGCGTATTTTTTGTTGCAAATTTTGAATATAAATCAAATGTTATGAATTGAGATTAACATACAATTTAAATTAAATTTGTTAAATTATCAATAACTATTATTTATTATAAGGAATAAATTATTCTAATAGAAAAATATTTCAGGTTATTTGTTCATGTAAAATTGAACTTACAAATATCAGAACTCCAATGTCTTTTTCTCAAAACAGATTTTCAGAAAACGAATTTTAATAACTATAAAATCTATTTTTAATGTAGCTGCGCTCCTGTATGTAACTTGTATCTTATTACTAATTAATTAAGATGTTATGTTAAACTTTAAGATCAACCTTACAGTCAGAAAAACACACTTAGGACATTCATATCGTATACCTAAATTCATTACGTTTCTGGAGTTCAGAATGAGATACATTCTTGAGTTAATTTAACTAGGTAGGTATGCTTTTAGAAGCTTATTATAAAAAATTGCATGGTCTTAATACATTAAAATAAAAGATTACAACTTAAACAAAATATGACTCTTAAATAAATCTTGTCAAGTAATCCTTCTCTATACTAGGTACTAAGTATTTTGATAAGATAGACATTTCATAGATTTAACCATATATTTAACCATATATTAAAATTGTTGTTTAAACACTGAAATATTGTAATATATCTATTGTTATATCATTTTTTAATGCAGTTATAAACTTTGTTCAACTCAACACTTTGATCCAGTTTTTTACTTTCCGATACATAATAGTATAATACATAGATTTGAGTAGCACTGATGATAAGTGTCTGCACATAAATTCTAACCTCCTGTAAATAACCATAAATACTAAATTTACTCATTAGGTATACTTATTCTAAATATGATAATAAATTGCAAATAATTTCACTAAAATATAGAAAAACAAATATTGATAAATTTAGGTATAGATACATCAAGAAACTTGGGTCTGTATCCTCTAAAGTTATATTATTATTTATTATTATTTAAAAGACATGGGTGGATGAATTTTTACATGATATTTAATTTTATGTATTTGATAGTTATGTATAAATAGATAAACGCAGGTAAAGAATAATTTATTTTTTTTTTAAATATTATTTAACAATGTTTTTCCTTTTCATTCGATTCTTTTAAATTAAATAAACTCGCTTGAGCGCTTTATCTCTTAATCGTGAAATGTAAATAGATTTATCTCCAGAATTATCATAATCGTATTGTTTAATACTAGGTACTACAACTGTTGTAAACAATAAAAAAACTTTCAATATGATAAGAATGCTCGAGGGAATATGCGGAGCTAAGAAAAGTTTCACTACACTATATGTCAATAGGACAATTGTAAGAGTACCAACTACCTATACTTATTTAACACCAATGATGCAATTGTATAGACCTTTTTATTCGTGACCTAAAAAATATACTTAAAATTTAACGTTAAAAATTACAAAAAGTTACAAGTAAAAAATAAATACAAGTAGGTACATAAACATATTACTTAACATAACTGAGTGGTCAAATATTCATTTCGAAATCATGAAATTCAAAATAATACAAACAACAAATATTTAGCTTAAATTGATTAAGACAAATCTAAAAGTAAAATACTAACCAATTTCCACAATTATATATAAATTAAATAATATAAATATGTATATATATATAATATAACTATTATAGTTCCTCTGTAAATGATCACATGATATTCATTATTTTCAAATCACTGTCAATGTATTTTTTGATATATGTGATCCAAATTAAAACAAACAAAATCGTTTATTACCAAATGAGGTTTCATCCATAATGCATGGATATTTTACTAAACACTATATTTTTAAACTTTAGTAAATATATCTATAAGAATTGAAACAAAAACGATGCCGAGTTCAGTGTTAAAGTAGAGCTTTCTCAAGAAGAAAAAATTGTACGAAAAATGTGTGGATACAGAATATTATGAAAATAGTGTAAGACCTCCTTTATTGTAAGAATTATAAAAAAAAATTTGACGTATTCACTTTATGAACTACCTATGATGTAAATAATACAAATTATTGTAATTTCCAAAACAATTACAACTAAGTAACCGGAAAGAATAACATAATAATGACGCAAGTACAATTGTTATTCTTATTCGCCATGCAATTAAATAAACACCTTGTAAATTTTTCAATATTATTTTAATTATAACTGGTAACAGGTACAGGTATAAGTAAAAAGTGTAATTGAGTATAAATTATTCGGCCAGGCAGTTAATTAGGTACTCTTTATAGCAGTGTAATAATTATTTTCTAGACAATACAAAACTAAGATCATAATTAACGATCACATGACAATTATTAAAGTCTCCATTGTGAAGTAGGTACACTATTCGGCCAATTTCAAGAAAATTAACTACAATGAATTGAATTAATGTCATCGAGCATGTTCTTAACCAAGCTCCACACTGAGTAATTTTTTTTCGCGTAATACAACGATTGATCCGTTATTTTCAAATTGCATGCCCTTCATAATATCGTCCAACGCCGACGTTATCGAAGCGAGAAGAATAGCCAATAACCTAAGCCAATATTCAAAGCAGAAACTCGTTCTTAGAATGACAAAAGTACTCTGAGTATTGAGTGTCAGTTGTAGTAAGTATTAACAATAAAGTACACATTATCTCTAATGCATGATATGACATTAAAGATCATCTCGTGTAACTGTATATATGAGGTATATTCGTGTAATCGCGATGTACGAAAACTTAATACGTATATTCACGAGCGTATTATTCAAACAACTCAAACAATAAACAATATAAACTATTATATTGTTATCATGGAACCTAAATATGAAAGTATAAGATATGTAAATAGTAAAGAGTGATGGGTTCAGTTATTTTTTAAATCTTTCTGTTTTACACTCGTGTTTCGTTTCCATTATGATATCTCTTCTCACGCGTTTAGCTCAAAACAAATGAAACTGGTGTACACATTTCTATTAAAACAATAATTTTTTAGTTATAAAATATTAATGTGACATAGTATATTGTAGATGGATGTTAAGTGCACCTACGATGCAGAACTAAAATATTAATTCCTAAGGCATAATAGTAACAACGTTGGTCAAACATAACTCATAATTAACATTATTTTACAAAGAGGACCTACCTAACTACTAGTTTTTTGCAGAAAGTAATTTCTAAAAATGTAAAGAGTTTATTAAAATATTATGTAGGTTAGAGCTAGGTAGTATTGTATTGGACTTAGCTATAGGTATTTAAATATGACTGCTATGAAATTGTATTTGATTTTGTAAGCATGATGGAAAAATCTAACACTTGGCAAAACTTAAATACAATATATATCTATACTATATAGGAGGTAATATTCTTGCTAAATTATACTTTTACATAAGAAATAAAAAAAGTTACGTTAGCAAATTGTGTTTTGGTACGTCAAACAAATAAAACAATTTTACCCAAATATTTTCAATTATTTTAACCACGTTAGCGAAAAGTTCTTATAAAGTTCAATAATACTAATAAAAGTTTGAACTTCATACAACTATCAAGTTTTTATGTTTCTTAAATACTATTTATTGCATTCTAAATTCCATGATAAATGACAGACAACAATTCTAAAAAATAATAAAAACGCGAAGAAAAAGAATTAGTTAAACATTGCAGAAAAGTATTATTTCATAAAAATCATGGAATACGTACATATTACATTTATGCATATATTTTTTTATTACTTTTGCTATACATTTTCTAATACCTATGTAGTGCTGTATATAAGTTTATTATAAATTTGAAAAACACACATAATAACTGTCAAATAATATTTAGGATGGTAATTAAAATCAATATGATAACATGCATACAACAACTCTCATTGCATTAAGGTGTTTCTTCCCTCCTTAAAAGAATCAGTTTAAATTCAAATACAGTCTGTGATTACATTTACTCTTAGGATTTTCTAAGAATATTTGCATTTAAACGTTAACAAAAAAACCCTGTTTCTCGTTACTTTCCTATATTCCGAGTTGAATAGTAATGCTTGGAATGGAATATGCTTTGAATGAGATGGGGAAATTATACGACCAGAATTAAATTCTGTAAATAAAATACTAAACTTTATTACGCTTTGTTTAGTTTTTATTGGTAACATTTGGTTTTGTGGATTTATCTCCATTGAATGATTATTTAATGAGAGCAGAACTACATGTGAGAAATTATATAAAATAAAACCATCGAAAATTAAATAATTAATTAGGTATTATGTTTTTAAAATGCCAATCAGTGGTATTGGTGTTAACGTGTAACGTTTTAATTTACTCATATCATGAGTAAATTACTCTGAAATAAAGAATCAAAGTAAAAACTCTGAAATATTTTAAACTTAGAAATAAAATTCTAAATATTAAATTTTACAAATAGCGTTCAGTTAGCTAGCAACGTTCGTGTTTATAAAGATTATTATGTGGAAAAAAACTAGTTCCGATGAGTGAACAAAAATATAGCAAAATGTTTTAGATTTAAAAAATCTGTTTAATAATAACTAGAATCCATTTACCTAATGGCATGTTACGAAATTATAGTTTTAAGTGACTTATGAGTGTATTATTTTTCTTTTAATTCACACTTGTTATGAGACTCAGAAAATTAAAAAAATTATATATTTATAAAATGATAGTGTTATGGTTGTAATATATTAACTAAGTAAATACCTATATTTACTGGTGTAACTAATAAAACTATCGGGGTGCTTAAGAAATTGAATAGCACAATAACATCATATAATATCGTCATTATATATCTTATTGATATCTCCTTATTATAAAAGTATAAAGAGTATTGTTTTTATTTATTTCCAACGATGAAAATGGAAATGTATTTAACATTAGTTGGTATACTTTGTAATGAATTAAGTATCGAATAATGGTAATGCACAGTAATTGTTCATCTGATAGTTTCTAATTTATGAGAGGAAAAAAGTAATTGCTAAATAACGTTCATATTATAAACTAGTGAGTAACAACGCGATCGGCTATAATACTCCATTCGATTTTCACACGCTTAAATATACAGTTATATTATGTTTATTGTTTGTAGTTCTAAGTACCTAAGTGTATTTATTACTTTATGGTTCGAAAAGGATTGCTAGATTGGCTCCCATTATGTCATCAATGCTGTATGATGAGTAGGTACATTGTAAGGTGCTATTTCTAAAGTTTCGCAATAATACAGCGTATGGTAGAATTTCGAGTAGAATCATGGAAAACATCCACGTAAATATGTAACACATGTCACATAGGTAGGTACACAACTATAACGCAAACCGCTAAATTCACAATCAGTACAAAACGTTGATACCTAACCTAGGCTTATGATTACGGCATTCAGTCATTGATATACTATAACATTATGTTAATTTTCAACGAAAAGCAATTTAGACAAGGACAACAATAATTATCATCGTGATCGAATTGTTTTACAGATAATTATTGTAAATCATTTTTTACGAATCGTGTTCTTTTATTGTTCACTCTGTATCTAATATTATCGATATTTTTATTTTAGTAAAAATATATCTTATTATCAAATGGACAAGGTGTGTGTGAGCGTGAATGAGGAGAAGTAGGTATAAAATAGATTTTTAAGAATTACTCTATGACACTCTACTTTTAAACCCAGAATTTACTTTTATCGCACACCCATTACAAGACAAAACACGACGTCTGACGACATGGTGGTATAAATCGGAGTTTGAGGTGACGAGAAGTCGCTGTGGTTCTTGGCCGTCACTTAAGAGCACGAACGGTCATTTGTAAAGTATAAGGGAGACCCAAACTAAAAAATTCTGAAATTTAAACTTTGAATGAGTGCTGAATGTTTATTTCACGCCCTAATAGGAATTGAAAAAAACAATTTACTTTATGCTATCTAGGAAATTATAAGCGCAATACCGTGGTAGTGTTTATTAAATTATAAGTTCGTATTTATTTTCCAGGGAAGGGAAAGACGTTGCCCGTATTGTTATCCCCCTCCCATCCACCAATGGCGCCGATACATACGACCGTGTACTATGTCGGGCCCGATTTGAATTCAAAGGCCTGGTCTATGATGACAATAAATAGAGTTGCAATCATTTCGGTGAATCGGAGAAATCGATAACTTTGATATACGGCGTGGATGCTTTAAATTACGACGGGACGACGGGGAAAACTCTATGGCACCGCGATTCGGAAAACTAAGTTTCCTTTAAAAAGCCGACCAAGTTCATTATTTATGTTTAGTTCGCACAATGTACTACACTGTTCGTCCTCCCGTTGTCGTTTTATTTTTCCAACACGGCGGACGGATTAAAGTGAAACCGTACGTTTAACCAAACCATTGGGGGAATGATAACGCTGCGCAATCGTCGGGAAAAACGGTACGTGGGCGGTGTATGGTTTATCGGTAAAAAGAAATGTCACAGATGAAGATCGTCTTATTGCCTACCACCGTTACATTTTTCAAGCCTCCCCGCCCCTCTCCCGTTTCCCATCTCCAGAGACTTTTACCGACGTGAACTTTATTTTATACACACAGCACCGCGCCCACTCGCTGGACTTTTTGGGATTTTTAACCCAACTGTATTCCGTCAATCAACAACACAAAATCCACCATGATTGGCCATTTATTTTTCACTCGTTCAAACTTGTTTCGTCTTTGATGCCAAATCAATTTACTGACTAACATTTTAAAGACTTTTATATGGTTTAAAAAAAAAAAAAACAAGTTAAATATTTTTAATCTTGTATGATCGTGATAAAATAAATATTTGGTACCTACTTCAATATTATAATATTCATACCATACCTATAACACATTTATATTCATAATAATTAATGAAACTCTTACATAATATAATATATTTGCATATAAAATATTATAATTTTGTTTTATTTTTTTATAGTATTGAATATCTATTATCTATCTATTATGTATCCTTAATAGTAATGTGGTACTTACCTATCTCCTGAAACAATTTCTAAAACAGTTTTTCAAGATTTTAAATACATTTCAATAATTTATTTTTAGAAAGAGGATTTTCCATAAAATAGACAACAATATATAGGGTTATGAAAATAAACTGATTTTTTAATTTTATAGTTACTTCACATTAAAATTAATTATTAAAACTATGTATCCCTAAAATTTTATAATTTTAAGATTTCAAAAAATTATAATTATTATTACAACAATCTAAAATAACTGTAATTCAAATGGTTCATTGACATCAAAAATGCATTTCTATTCCATAGAAAATAACTCTCATCTGATAAATTATTTTTCAAACAATTGTCATGATTGTAACTATAGATAAAGACTGTATAGTGTATATATAATATTTTAATAATTGCTCTACAAATATAACAAATAAGATCAAAAAGGATATTACAAATATTTCTTGTCTTTCCGATAACACAAAATGTACGCTTCTGTTAAATAAAGAAAAATATGTTTTGAACAACTATATAAGCTGCAAGATAGTACATAACAAAAGTTGTAATAAAACTTTAACTTTTATAACTATTTAGAAAATATGTAATCGGTATAATATTTTGTTGTTTATACAAATATAAATAATTTAAATTAATGATCAACCATAACATAATAATTATGCGCATTGCTTTGTTATAATTTAAAACTAAATTAGTTAAAATATCATGTTTATATGACAATAAATTATTTATTCAACAGTGAAGAATGAGATGGGGTTGAGAGAACCGGAGCACACCCTAATATGTTTTAGTCCCCCTATAGTCAGCCCTTACTGACATTTTTATGGTTATATAAAAATGTAAAATATATCGTATTACCGAGGTTTTCCCCCAAACAAAATGTTTCATTCAATATATCTTTGGAACTTCAAAATAACAACAAAAAAATATATTTTTTAAAGACTGGGTCCCAAATACTGATTTACTACGTGTATGTGTTTTTATACCACTTTGATTAAAATAAAAAAATACTTTCCAAAAATATTCGTTCGGCCGTTGTACGACTTGAGGGGGTCAGTATGCACTGCGAATTTTGGGTACACATGATTTCACTAAAAGAATATCATCGTAGTTATAATAAATTGAGTACCTATATAAGATGCTGAACTGTGAGCGGGTTTTTTTTTCACATTCGTAAGAGATTATCCTTCGTCCACGTCACCTGAAAAAGTCTAAGTACCGTAAGACATTTTATTTGTATATTATAAAGTTCTATGAAAAAAAACTATAGTCTGTGTACTACAAATGTGTTTTTCTTGTACAGTTTTTTGAAATAGGATAGCAAAACCATCAGAATTCTTCAACGGTAATCGATTTTGTTGTACTGGGTTATGGAGTTACAGACAACGACATGACGTAACCCGTCGAGGGACAAAAAAAAAAGATTTCTTTTCGAAATCACACAATTATTCCACAATGTAATATCGCCCAAAATAAATGTAGTTGTTTTTTTTTCAAATTTTGATATCGCAAGAAACTTAGGTTAACTGCAGATAAACGGGATGATCGAATAATAAGAATAATTCATATTTATGAAAAAAATAGGCAGCACGGTAAAACAATATTGTCGACGGTGGAAATATGAATATTATATTGTGTCATTGTGATACTTATAGTCTAAAAAAGTCTCGTGTAGTGTTTTAACAATTTTTCGTTACACTCTGTGACTTTTAAAATTAAAACAGTAGACTTGTAAGTGATGTATACAAATTAATTAATTGTTATACGAACACTAACATGACGTAACAAAACATTTTTTATAAAAATAAAATAAGAACACCGACTCTTCTTCAATAGGTTATACTTTTCCAATACAATTGTACGTATTTTCCCGAACGTGTAAAATTGTAATAAAGAAAACAAAGTAAGTGCAAATGAAAATTTAAGTTATTTGAAATTGTTCACATCCGAAACGTTTTCAGCAAGACATTACCGAGAAACAGGTCAAACATCAGAAACAATTATTGCAGAACGATATAGTGAGTGCAAATAGTATTATTTCCACTTTAGAATATATAATAATTTGCATACGCAGAGAAATATAAAGCTTTTTTAAAACATCCAGATTTAACTGTCCGTGAAAAATTCTCTCCGTTTCGCGAGTACCTTAATACATAAATATATACATATAGTGTTCGGCTTTAATAATCTATACCTATAAAAGGCAAAGTGTGTAGTTTGTATGTTCGGCCACCCATCACATTAAATCTACTCAACCGTTTTTGATGGGACTCCTACCAAATGATTCAGCTACATTCTTCGGAATAGGTTTTATACAACTTTGCGTTCCTTAAAAGAATCAATAGCGAACTGAATTTTCATTTGAGCCACAAAGTACGCGATAGTAATAGATACCATGTCTAAGTAAAAGAAAAGAAAACACAACTATTCTTAATATACTAAAATAAAAAAAAATAAAAAAATGTAAGAAAGTTTACACTTTTTGGTCGTTGGTTAGATATTGAGTGTTACAAGCCTATCAAAGTAGTACGTATAAAATTACTATTATTTTTTAGGATATAATTATCACATCTCAATGAAAATATTTTGAAATAGAGCTTGGCTTACATCATTTGTATGTTGATATTAATTAATGTAATCATTAAAATAGGTTTGCAATGATTTTAGACTCCATACTTTATATACCTTATACTATACCTACGAGCCAGTTACAATAGTTTATGAACGACGACATATAGATTATTATTACTTTTTTTAATGTACTTTTCTTTTGTCTTTATGAACTCCTTTTAACGATAGGTTCGATAACTCCAAAATAGTAGGATAACTTCTAACAAATTGGAAATTTGGAAATAAGGTTTTAATTGTGCTCTTGATAAAATCAAAATATGTTTCTATGGAAATAGGTATAATAAATTATGAAGTTATAGTTATCAAATAAAAGTACCCAACTTTTCTCAGTCAGCTCTATTATGTATTAATGATTATAATATTCCAAAAATGTTCATCGGTGTAAAGAGCACACTTCAGTAAATCCAAATAACGAACAAAATTATATGCAATGAACAATGTGTGTATTATTTAGTTATTTTCGTAGAAGTTACTAACACACAATTATGACAGCATATAAAGTTGGACAATTTAGAGTATAAAGCCCTCAAACAAAATATCTTTCAACATTTTTTTATAAGATAATATACACTGATAGACCGAGGTTGTGGTCATAAAACATTTCTCTTCGCCAGACCTATAAATTGTAGTATACACCTACGATAATGCTTATCTAATAAAAAAAAAATGTTTCGTTTTAACGGTTAGATTGAGTGTAAAAAATACATTTCCCATTCATGCAACGGACGAAATTTGTTACACGTAACGCTTAGGGTTTTAATAGTAGATTTACATATCTCGGAGATAACGAAATCACTGAACAAATGCAATAATAATACGTTCCCAAATTAAATGTTGCTTATATGTTTTAAAATTTTAAATCATTCATAAAAGTTGGTACTTTTTATTTAGGTTCTACATTAATTTATTATTATATTCCTATATACCGTGGGATAATTATTATGTGTATATTAAATTGTCTCCACAACCACTCACTTTTCTACGAAAATGATAAACGACAATAAAATATCAATACAATATCAAAATACGTTATCCAACATAAAACACCATTATCGAATAAATTAGAAAATGTTGAACATCAAAAATATAATATTAAGTAGGTAGGTTCATTGAATGGAGTGGTTTATAATTTTTTTCATTCATCCTTTATACACAAAGCCAAAAATTCAATAGACGAACATGTAAATATCCTGTACAGTTTTGGGGTTAATACTTATGTGGTTAAATCCACAATGTCATATATTTTATTGGTTATATGCGGCTTTAAGAATATTATCCCATTTTAAATTTTGAAACATAAAGTCAATCTGGATAATAACCGTGTTAAAGTCTTATACTAAAGTTTTTGCATTGTACACATGTATATATAACAGGCATCTTCGATTGATTAATTTAAATGTTTGTCCATACAAATCCAAACAAAGAGTAAAAATAAAGTACTATTACATAATACTGATATTTTTATCAAGTAGTTTTATTAATACACTTTACAAATATTTAGGTTAACTAATAAAGAATTTATAAAACAAATAAATATTTTAGGCAATACAATTAATATTAGTTCATAAATAAGATTATAATCATAATTATTATAAATTAAGAATATTTTAAGAAAAACTAGTCTATTTTATGGTTTTCAATTAATTTATTTGATAAACAATTTTCGATAAGCAATTGAACTTGCCAAATCTTGAAATATATTAACCCCTTGAGTGAGATATAAATTATTAGTAATTGTCCAATAAGTCAAAACGAGAAAATGCTGCTCGGGTGTTTTTATATAATATATATAATATAAAAATACGATACATTCAGTAGGATAAACCTTTCAGTAAATGGCTTTAAAATATGTGTTTTATATTTTTTATTCGGATTGATTTAAAATGAAATCATATTTTTCCTTTTCTTTAGCTAGACCTTTTTGCTATTACTTTTAAAATCTTTTAACGTACGTATAAAGCCATATCAATGTGAACTATATTATTTAGAAATCGGATTCATGGATTGTGAGAATATACACTTTTAGAGCTGTAAAGAAAAACGATTGTCACGTAAACAAATAGCGTGAATAAATGTGGAAGTCATTTTGGAAAATTGAACATTTAATTTGCTGTATTAATCAAAATGTGTAAAAACTACGAAATATTAATTTAATTTAAGAACATTTTTATACGCATTAAAAGTAATGGCAAGATAACGTAGTACGATTATACGTAGTAAATAATTTAAAACAATATTTTATTACTTAATATGATTTAAGTTATGAAAAAATACTTAAATGATATTAAAGCATAACGTACAGATGTAGCCAGGTACATAAAGGTCGTGATTTATGTGATATACCCACATGTAGGATTGGATAGAAAGCCTGAAAACCTAATGTTATTGGCACTCCGTCTCACCTTAACTACGTAAGCGCAGTAAAATTGAGTCTTGTGATACTTATTAAGTTCAACATCATTGATAATGTATCACATTAAAAAAAAAATTCTGATTGGACTTGGTTACAAATGTGTATAGGTGTGCATAGGTAATGGATATTATAGCTTTCTTCTATTTTCTACCAAATTTTTCATCGATTATCTGTAGTTTATTTTTGTAGGTACCTACCGAAAGTGCTATTGACAAAATAAAAATATATTACCACTCTTCATAGTAAGTACAATCATGATTTGATTTAATATAATGAAATCGTATACAACCCTTGTGAAAATGTTGAGCATAGTACGTTCTATATAAACGAAGAAAACAGGAAAAAGAGGCCGAAACATTATTATTCATTACCTTAATACTACGAAAGCTTTCGACAATGCATTTACTTATTTGTGGTTTTTAAATAATAATTGCCAAAAATTAATAAACGTATAAATATAAATAATAATGAAATATTATATTAAATATAATATTTGTACAATTATCAGCGATTGAAATGTATAACATTATAATATTATAAACCTAACTATTTTATTTCTAGCACAGTTTTTTCATATTTAGGTATGATATTATAATATATTATGATATTTTATTCAGGTAATGTTTCATTCATATTTTTTATAATATGTTCCACTCTGGGATCTGTGTAACATATATTAAAATCACTTAATATACCTACTATATGTATAGTATGGATTACATCTGCAGTGACGTTTTACTTTAGTTTATTTTGAAAAAAATCTTATTAGGTTATTAATAAGTACATATTATATTTTAAAATAAATCAATGACCGTACATAAGCATGTTCAACAATTTATTTTAAGAAACTATTAAAGAAGTAAAAGATGATTGTATTTCATCTCCTAATAACTTAATAGGTATTCTTATATTACAGTCTCTAATTGATCGGCTAAAATTGTTCGTCCTTGTTTTGGTTCGATCCTTAAATAGAAATCTTTTAAGCTCGGTTGACAACCTTGATTGGGCTTCTAAGTTCACATTATATGTAATGGATAGTCATTAAACGTAATATTGAATAAACGCTTGACAACGTACCAGTTAACGTGTATTTACCATCATAAAAATAAATGTTAATATCCTTTTAAAAAAAAATCTACTGCTGACAAGATGTTAAACACTTTTTTATGATCAAAACCTAATTATAATTATTGCATATGTGTCAATAATATTATAATACATAAGAAATATTTATACAATTATTATGCTATATTACTCATTAAACATTTATTTTAAAAAATGAACAACCGATAGCAGCATATAACAATAGTGCTTATAATATGTAGGTATTCATGTTGAACACAAAAATGATAAATAACTCATACATCTCAAACTCTCTCTCTCTCTCTTATAATATTATGGTTGTCCATAGGAAACGCAAAATAAGGGTAGGTATAAAGTTGTGTCGCGACCTGCTTATCTAAAATAAAAAAATAAAAATGTAGATCATTATAATGTAAATTTAGTAGGTTTAACTACTATTTCGTGACGAAGTTCCTCAACTGGGAGCCTCTACAATATATGGTATTTCCATGTTACTCACTTTTTCTATTAATCTTATTGTTCAGTTTTTGTAACAGATGTTCTAAATAAAAAAGTATGTAAAAAAATATACATAAAAATTGAAAACCTGATTGAAAACTATATTACAACAACAATACAGTACCTATATAATATTATTATGATGATTTATTCAATTAATTCGATTTAAAGTCAATAACCTTGTCATCGTATACAATATTACACATGTAGTTAATAATTATAATATAGTTCTTACAATATACTTTATATTTTTCACTGTTAACGGTTTTTAGAAGAATACAGTTTCATACATCATCAGATCATGTTTGTAGGTTGGACAACATTCAAATATCAATTTTCAATAAAACTACAGTGAAGTTATAATGCATAAAGACACCGATTTTATTCAAAATCTCAAGCATTTGGTTGAAGACTGGCTTTTTCAAATACAACGATGACTTATCGTTGTATTCAAATTTTAATACAACCTCAGACTCCTAGAATCTTGGAAGGAAATCTTTTAACATAAAATATAATATGTTTTTGTGCTTTGTACAGATATTTTATTTTTCTAACCAACTTTATCTAAATGATTTTACAAAATAGACGTTTTCGTTGTCATGGTTACTTTAACATAAACATGTTTATGATTCATATAGATTCTCCTTGTAGATGAAAAATATTGAGTAGCGTGCTATGGCTTTTAATTTTCGTATTTTTAACTACGAATAATAGGTACATGGATTTTATTCTAATTATCTACTTATTTCAATAAAAATAACAAAAGGGTATTATAAAGCAACTTCCTACTCTTCATAGAATAATATGCTTATATTATAACCGATCTATTTAATTTAACTCGCAGTAGAATTACTGTGGTTGTTGTATTTTTTATGACATTTAACAACAGTGGTATAAAGACATGCATATATTTTCAATCCAATTAATATTACATCGTCTAAGATGCTAATTTACAATATTCTCACTCATAAATCGTACTTTATTTATTTATTTAATATAAACAGACGTCAGTCCTAAAATATAATAATATTAACATTGTGTTACACATTAATACGTAAAACAATAATTTATAGATAAATATATACTTAAAATTAGAGAATGAGTAATATAATAAAGCTAAAGTAGA
>WHPZ01586595.1:0-13681 GCA_016617965.1 Macrosiphum rosae | reverse complement strand
GAAGGTTAGCAGGAGAGTTCAAGATATAATTTTTTGTTGAAAGAAGTGGATAAAAGGGTTTAGGATCTCTAGTATTAAGGTGATTAATTTTAAAACGGATTAAAGAGAGAATTTCAGGACAGTCTATTGAACCTAATATTAGTTTTTGTAAAAATTTAGAGAGTAAAAGTGTACGACGGTCGGAGAGTAGAGAAATATTAAGAAAATTTAAAACGTTAATATATGTGTACTGTGTAGTGGATAGGTCTGTTTATGTTAAATTTAAATGTGATAAAACGTAAAAAAATATTTTACATAGATTCCAGCGTAAGAGCTTGTTTCGACGTAATGTTAATCCAGATGAGGGGGCAATACTCTAGATTAGAACGGACAAGAGAGATGTAGAGGATTTTTAAGGGAATAGGATCTGAAAATGCAGCACAAGCGCGTTTAATGAACCCTAAGTTGCGAAAAGCTTTATTTTTAATCATTTCAGTATGTAGAGAAAAATTTTATTTACGATCAAAAATTATACCCAAATATTTAAATTGATTAACAAGCTCGACATTTGTGCCAGAAATTGAGTATTGAGAGTTAATGGGATTTTTAATCTGGTAAAATTTCATAAATTTACATTTTTGTATACTTAAAAATAGATTATTCTCATTACACCAAAAAATAAGCTGGTTATTAATGTCTAATTGCAAATTAAGAGCGTCTTGTTCTGATTTAATAATTTTTACTAATTTTGCATCATCGGCAAATAGAAGGATATTAGAATTAGTGATGGCATTAGGAAGATCATTAATAGATTTTTATTAAAAAGAAGAGTTGACAAGTTGTCACCTTGAGGAACACCAGAAGGTGATAATATATAGCAGTGAAGATACAATACCAATTTATTTAATTAAATTAATTTACTAACGATAAAATACAAAGCGATGAATTTCATTAAATGTTAATTCTCTCGTCTCTGTCTAATTTTTATCGTAAAATGAGATTACAAAAATATTGTTTGCTGGTATTAATAAATAATAATACCAAATACTAAAATGAAAAAAAAAACTTTTGTCGATAAGAATTTATATTAATCGGCTCTAAAGTTAATTTCTAATTGCGTTTTTCTTAAATTTACATTTAACGAATTGATTTTTGATGATTAAAAGATATCTTATATATTATAATCAAAATTAACCAATCAATAATTTATTCTCGAATTGTGATGGTAGAACTTTACAATATAAACATTAGAGCGAACATTTTGATGACGTAGAACGAGTTTCTGGAATGGAATATTCGAAGTCGTTCGTTTATTGACCAAGGGACGGTAGTTGGGGTAGCACTATTAGAAGCGTAGTGATAACTTTTAATTATCAAAATGGGATACTCTTAGGGCCTCTTCACCACCACCACATTTGAAAGCAAATAAATCGCTGGAGAGAGAGACGATAATGAACGTTCATTACAGCCAAAAACATTTTTGTTAATAAAATTTGATCCACGTAAATATTTCTAGTTAAATATAATTTGCTCTGAGAATTTCTATTGTAACTCTTTGGGTCCCGCGTGGTTCAAACCAATTTTACGCGTCTCGGAATAAAATCAAACGATTATTGAAATAGGTTGTAACGGGAAAACATGAGTTCCATGAATTTTTGTCAAATATTTCAAAATAATGTTTGCAATAATAGTACATTTATGGTTACAAAACAGTCTTCCTTTAATGTAATATGTAAAAACAACAACCGTTTTTATCATTTTCGAGTAGCATACAAATATTATATTCAATGATCGGAGTATACATAACACGGTCTTAAAGAGAATAACTTTATTATACAACATACAGCTATAGATAACACTTATGATCTGCCCTGTGGAGGTAGTAAATTATGTTATTAAACTACAGGTAGTTAACAGTGTAACAATCTTAGATTTATCTTAAAATTACACATAACAATTTGAACTACCGAAAATTGAAACCGTTTGATAGAATAAGGGTAGGTAATAAAGAACAATAGTAATATTTGGAAATAAATATAAATTAACTGGCCGTAGAAAAATCCACTAGCCTATAAACATTTCATAAATTAATGCTGGTTGAAAATCAAAAAATATATATTATATTTTATCAATCATTCCACTAATAGCACTAAAATATTTTATGACATTCTAAATTAAGGAATTTGAATTTAAATATTATAAAAATATAATAACTATGATATAGGTACCTAACGGATGAATTTAATTTAAATTATCTTTGATGGATCAGTATTTTTGAGATCGTATGATAACTGTTGTAATAATTAAAATTATTATCTTCTTGGTGATTTTTAAATTCATTATTTTTATCTGAGTGACTTTGAATAAAAACGTGTCAACTATTTAATGGTGGTTACATTCATAGGTGTCAGGTTTTGAAAAAATTTAATGGGGTCAATTCAATACTCTACCTCCCTAACCGGAAAAACAGCTGTCTTATAGTAAGTGGTCTACCAGTGATGTTATTAGTATAGTATAATGTCTACCTTTAAACCAATGGTCAGCTAAACCTAAAATACAAGCATGCATACAATACATCAATACTTGTATACAAATGACATTTCCTATAGTCAAAAAAGTAGCTTAAAGAATAATAATTGGAGATTTTCTATTAAACACTTTTTTCACGATATTTGATTCAGTATCTACTAGAAAATTGTAGAAACCTTCTAATATAATCGAAACATTCATGAAAATACACTGATTTAGTTTATGATGTAAGTTATTGTTAATATTGCAATTTAAGTACTGCAAATTCATATTTTAACTTATTCAATTGCATACTAAAGTCACATCCTTAACGAATAATAAGCAAGTTTTGTTGTTTTTAATGGACATATGCAGTCTATTTCACCGAAATACCTTGGTGTTAAAAGTCAAGTAAACCAAATATTATAATGTTTTACTTAAAATTATTAAAATTTGGGTGGGAGATAGTGTAGCTAACATTACCCTACATCTCAAATAATGTATAATAATTATAAAGTATAAATATTTCAAAAATAAATAATATATGAAGTTACTGCATGACATTTATTGAAACATAATATTATAGATAGGTAGTAATTTATTAATTAAGAATGTAAGCAATTTTAACACTTCATAAGTGCCTTATAAATGCGTGTTTTCTTTGTGAAAAACTACTGTTTCTAATGCCATCGATAAGGTATCAAAAATTATCATGATTTTCATTCTGAAAAAATATTTGGAGCCTCCGTAATATGCCACATTTTATTTTTGTAATTTAGATTGTAATAAATGTTAAAATTTTCCAAAAATTTCAAATTCAAATATTTAATCAACCAAATACAATTATAAAAATGTGCATCAATCGATCCCTCGTACATGCTCTGGAAAATAAAATATTTTATTAGAAAACAAATCGAGGTACCTAATCATTGCGACGTATTGCTGGAATGAGAGTTGTCTGTTTGAGTAAAAAACATATATTATTTTTGAGATTACAAAATTATCATTTGTCATGTGAGTGCGAGTATATTTTAATATAAATTTTGGACGCTATTAGATATTTAAACGTAGAAGAACAATTTTAGTTATTTTGTTGTAATTTAAAAATATTATTCATGGATACTTGAAACTTTTAGAGTATGTTAGTATATTTTAAACGCAAAATAAAATTTCAAAATTAATTCAAACTAATAGTAAAATAAATTACTTTAATATCCATTTAATATATCTTACATTTATTATACTTGATAATATAGGTTGAGTTAAAAGTCAGCTAGACTTAGGCTTTCACTTAAAATCGTTTTTCACATGTAATGATTTTTTTTTTTATTCAAATTTAATACATATATTACAGTGACTTGCTCAATGACGATGTACACTTGACAACTATAACTGTATAGCAGAGTGCAGGTTACATATTAGCACCCTTTTTTAATAGTGACGGTTACTCAGATGTACCTCAGAAACCGTTATATATATATATATAGTTTATTAATTATTTCAAATTCGTTTTCTTTTTTTTTTTATAATTATAGTTTTAAATGGTAGAGTACAAGGAATACCGCTTAAAAGCTAGGCGATGATAGTAAATTGTATTTGGCCATAAACAGAATAGTCTAGTATCCATGTTATCGTATGAAAGTAGTTAGTTATGAACCTACATTAATTAATAAGGTTGAACGTTGTTAACTTTCAATCGGTGCAAATAGTATTTGGCGGACCATACCAAATAGAAGTGATAAACGTGAGACGTTTCTTATTTAGAATTAAAAGCATCAAAACGAACTATCTCATCGTAGCCTTTTGACGATCTTCAGCGAGAGTCAGAGCCCATTTGAAATGTGTAACAAGTCCTTTAGTGACAGCAGTATTTTTGTAAATCACTGGTTGACACTCACAGGGAAGAAACCGTACGCATGTGAAGTTTGCGACAAGTTGTTTAATCAAAACGGCACATTGATAAGACAAGGCATGGGAGGACGCACACCGGAGATAAACCATACTCATGTGAAGTTTGCGACAAGTCGTCTAATCAAAACGCCACATTGACAAGGCACCAGCTGACCCACACGGAAGATAGACCATACTCGTGTGAAGTTTGCGACAAGTCGTTCAATCAAAACGGCACATTGATAAGACGCTGGCTGACACATATGGATAAGAAACCGCAAATGACGCCTAATGTGCGAAAAAGTGTTCTCTGAAAGTGGAACTTTTACTGGTCATCAGCGCATGCATATGGACGAGAAACCGTACCGGTACTTGAAAAGTATACCGGAACAAAACCAAAAAAGTACAAATAATTATACCTACGTAGGTACTCATTGTTCTCTTAGTACTAGATGCATGCATCAAGCTTCCATCAGTACCATAAATTATTTGCTAATACCAAAAAAATATATTAAACGATTAATGTTATTTTTCACATCCAATCACAGTTAATGTTTACTAATAATAGGTAATATGAAAACTTTAGTAAAATGAAAAATGAAAATAGTAGTTTAATCTATAACAGCTCTAGTATTTGGTAATGCATGTTGATAAATGGAAAAAACCCAAGGACTGCTAGAGGTTTATACTGAACCAGATTATAAAATATACTTTGCTGTTATAATCATACATCTATTCTATATTCTATAGTATTAATAATTACAAGTTTATAATAATATTATTATCAATTATTATTAATTATTAATAAAGGTTGAATTTCAGAAAATACGAATATATCCATGTGGTTAAATTCTAACTGGTCTCCGCATCCATTCAAATATTTTTACGGGTGCTCAAGTCCCACGCCCCTATTGTTACAGCAATAACTATTATAACTACAGCAAACTAAATATTTTACTTTATATTGTAGTTTGGGTAGTAGTATCCAGTCTGGTGTGTAAGTTGTTTTCTATGTTAATATAACGAACCCACAACTTAATAAATTATATAAACTTTAGTGTTTATTTATTCACATTATTAAAATGCCGACGATACAAGTCGTACACGGTACTATTTTGTGTACAAATAAATACCACTGATTGGTTGAAAGCAATTATCATGGTATTAATTATATATATATAAAGTCTTTAAATTTACTACAAAAACACAACATTATTCCACGAAAGTCGAAAATGAATACTAAGTCAAACCTATGATTACTATGATCGCTGTACAAGTTTGTGTATAATATTCATGTCAATATTTGCCTACGATTTAAACGATCGCGTTTATATAACACATAATATTATGCACTCTATATTCTAAGGAAAATATAAAATTGTTTTTTTTTTTTGTTCTCCCGTAAATCGTCTCTACCTTTGTTCGACAGTTTTTATCCGCATATTACTGTCCTATTTTTTTGATTTACAATAATTTTTGCAAAAGTAATTTTATAACTGTCTTATCATTTCAAAAAATTCTTTCTAGTTCTACAATATTCAGAGATATTTGTATTTTCAAACGAAGTACGAAACACAATCAGAGTAAAGTTAATAAATAACATTTGATAATCAATCGCATTGCGTTATATTATAAGCTTTTCAAATTTGTCTAAGCTATATGTGGTTGTCAGTATATAATATGTTATATTCTTTTGTAAACGTATTTAAAAAAAAAAAAATAAATAAACCAATACCTTTCTCGCTTCACTGAGATGCTAAAGTGACGATTTAAAATGTCAATACAACTTTTTATGATCATAAAAACAGGAATAAAAATATTTCAATATTAAATAACGATAATAACGTGCATTGTACGTATTACCACTGGTGAAAACTAATATTTTTAGCCGTTCGCACTAATAAGTTTTAGGTTATTTTCACAGAACATTATTTTTAATAAAAATGAAAAAAAGAATAAATGCGTTTTCGCAAAACAATTTAAGCCTATAGTTTTTCATATTAAACACGTTACCGTCGGATCTCTACGAGTTTTCCGAAAAAATTCGAGGCTGCGTATCTATACAATATATACATATATAACACATTATATTATATATATATATATATACATAGAAAATTATTTTGTATGTACCTTCCTACAACACAATCCATATAATAATATAGGGCGAGGACAACCGCTCAAAGCATTTGACAGAAAACAATAAACTACTGATTATAATATTTTTTCGGTATAAATTACGCTGTTCATCGGTTATTGTGTTATTTTATCGTCTATTTTATACGGTCATGTCTGTATTATAATTTATTTTATATGCAGGTACATTACATGCCTACATAATATAATATGTGTGTCGGCTATACACTGTACCTAATATTTTGTAATAAACTGTCCGCAGATAGGTGTGTTGTACATGCGTTTAAATTATTAAAGCAACAAAAAATAATCATAATATACCTACCAACCACAAAATAAAAATCGTCCACAACAATATCGATCCGTGTTTACTCGTGAAATTTTGATTAGTCCCGAAGACATACGACGGACGCGGATTCAACGAGATTTGGGATGCAAGAGGAGATAACTATTGGTTAAACAGTTTGAGTTTTATATTTTAATCAGTGTTGTTTTACGAACAAGACGTACCTATTTGTAATTGTGTAGTTGTTGCGTGGATGTGATAATTCTAAACAAATGTATATTATATAAATCAAAAAAGTAACTCCAGGTGTCTGTGGAAACTTTTTGGCGGTATACAGACAGACACCGTGGGCGTTATAAATTACAACAAGTACAAAATATGAATAGTAAATTATATAGTTTAATTAAATAAATTTAAATAACAATTTATAAATGAATAACATGGCCTTTAAGAACTCTTGTCTGTTGAATATATTAAATCCTCGATGTGTTTATATCTAAACACTCGCTATAATAGCTATAATTTTGTCGAAATCAATTAAAAAATATACAATACAATTTAATTGCATGTGTCTATCTATTCTATTTGTCTTATTTTACATCGTTACATCTCTGCAATAAATGTATAAAATCTTGTAGTCGTCTCACGTATGAGTAGAAACTAGTCTTAAGATATTTGTATTATTCTAACCTTTCACCGAATTTGATGTTTCATCTAGTATACCTATTATTATTTAATGACTTAAGTTTCTGAAGTACATTTACCACATTTTGATTGGGTGAAAACATTAATTTAGTTTCCATTGATTGTTTCTACATAAAATTCATTAACTTTTTCTGAAATGCTATTAACTTCTCAAAATATTTGAAACTCATTGACCTCAACTATTCAAACTATTGAACTTGGCTATTATCAGAATAAAGTTTTTTATGTTTTATACAGACTACACTGGTTTTACTTCTCTGGTTGATTTAAAAGCAATCAAAATATTTGGTGACATAAGATATTTAAATTTAAATTTGTATAGAATTGAATGCTATTGTTATTGTTGATAGGTAAGTAGTAAGTACTAATTTTAGTTATCTCAGGGTTAGAGTTAATTTTTTGGATAAATCAGAATATAAAAAATATTATTTTCAGAGTACCCTTTTCATTTTTTTAGACCTGACAAAATGTTTGATAGCTGTGAACCAATTTCAACAAAAACACTTACAATATTGTTTTGATAAATTGTTGCTGGTTTATCGTTCATCTCTGTAGCTTTATCACGCATGCATACACTGTTTGATATTTTTCAACTGATACATATAATAACAGCGATATAAGAATGATCAACGTTCTTAACATTTTCCTAGAGTCTTGGATATTTATTTGGACATGATGTTATTTACAACAATGTTTTGAATTGTTTCTATATGACACCAAATTGCATACCTTACTGTTTTTTTTACAAATCCATGGAATCAAGATAATGTGAATAACATTTTGAGACTGGAGACCTGTATGATGAACTAATAAATTAAAAATAAACTGTATAAGCTACATATTTGATTTTAACTCACATTATTTATTCAATGAATATTTCCATTTAACGAATGAAGTATAAGTAAATTAAATAGTATACACAATTTATGAGGTATCAGTTAAATTTTAAGCCAGTAGACTTTTAAAAAAAAAACATAGTTTATTTGTATAATTATAATTATTATATTTAATGATATACTTAATAATATGATAGCTGATCCTACTCGGCGTTGCGTAATAGAACAAAAAATTGGCAAAGTAGTTATTTACATTGTCACTTGCCACGATAAAAATTTCCGCGCCATCTATTGACGTATATAATTATAATCATTACACAGTGCGGGGTTCGCAACTGTACAAAACCGTCGAAATATGTATTTTTAAAAAAAAAAAAAAAACTGTTCTTGGCATGAGCGAAATCCAAGTTGACACGTCCAGCGTCCATTGGACTGTGCATCTGTGAGATGCACAAATTAGCCACGACGAAAGTGATAGTTCGACGAAAGCGAAACGGCAACCACCATCTCCACCAGCGTTGTCGTCGAAGCGTGAGTCGGTCCCTCTCCACGCACGCTTTACTGAATTCTAGATAATATTCCGCAAACAAAACGTTTTAGTCCGACACTCCGACGTTGGCGTGTCCAAACGTGGATTAAAATTTGCTAGGAGCACTGTAGTTTTGAGGGAAATCTCACAATCCAAGGTACCTATATAATAACTTATGAATTTTTATCGCGGATTTGTATGCATTTTAGTTATCAATAGTTCGACCTTTTGACGTCTTAATAGGATTTAGGTATATTTTACAATTTTAACAGGATTCTTTTTATTTTAGAACGAATTTAGGTATTTTCTAGAAATTTTCGAACACAAATAAAAATATTAATTCAACTCTGATTTTATATTTATTTTTAATAGTATTTAAATTAATTTATATAGGTACCTAATGGTATTTAACTATCAGTATGCATATCAACAAAAGAAAAAAATCTAATCAGAATTCGGACCATTGATACGTTGTAGTGTTAAAATATTTCTCTTGTGTTCACTTGTTTGTCGTTATCTGTTCGTATTTTTTTTTCCAAAACTCCGAAGATAGTTCAACGTTATCAAAAAGTCTTTGCGGGTAGCTGTATGCATGTGTATTTTGGAAAAATATCATTTTAATAATAATATTATGTACCCAAGTTATGCGAAGTAAAAGTTAGCCACGATAAGAGATATTCAATATTTCAATTACATAAGAATATATCAAAACTGAAATTCATTTAAAATGTTTGAATTTGTTTAAAACCTGTAAACAAAATAATATGTCTTAAAATGTATTCACTCTTGCAGTGTTGAATAAAGGCTCATTTTTGCAGACTTATGCAAAGCACTGGTTTCGCCAAACACCCTAGTAAGAAAACTTAACGTACACGATTTAAACTGTTTTTTTTGCAAAATTATGCATGCAAAAAAAAAATATCCGATGAATCAACTGATTGTAAAGAATGTTTAAATTATCACTATTATAGTGATAAATAAAATTCGTAGATAATAAATTCAAACTAGAAAACTTGTGATTGTTAATCGATGAAACAACTGAACTAGATGTGTGATACACCGTTAATGTCTTTATTGGAACATTGGAAACCGATTTTCCTGGTACAACAATGTTCCTAAAGACATAGTTTTGGGTGAATTAAATATGACTACTCATCTACTTCAAGATTATTCGAAAAATGTCTTAACTAACTGTGGCCAGAAGTGCACCGTAAATATTATGGTTAAAGCAGCAGATGCAACATAAATGAAATTTACTCGTAGTTTAAATATACAAGGTTATTGCAATATTAATCTACTATATCATTTTATCACGTTAAATAATTAAAATGGCAGCCTAATGGAACGACCTATACTGGTTATACTATGATATTATAATATACCTACTAAGATATGGACCATTTTATTTTTGTAACAATATAGGCTGTGTGCTGCAATCATTTTCTATGTTTAAGCCATGCAATTTACTATAAAATACTCAAAATTACTTGTTAAGTCCAGTGGAAAGTAAGAACTTATTTCTCATGTGGAAAACTTATATCAAACGTGAAAAAAGTTTTTAAAGCCACTGTATCGCAATGATTATCTATATTCTATACAATTAAGCTCCTGGATTATACATTTATGTTCAAAACCAGATTATCATTTTAACATAGCTCATCGCAGCTATGCATTTTGATGAGCATATTATGAAATAAAATATACTTCAAAGTATTCTTAAACAGTTGAACCCTGATGATAAAATTGTTCAAGATATTGTTTTATTGAACGAATCATTGACTTCACATTGGATGTGAATTAAACGTGTCTAAAATCAAGTTTTAAATATATCGAAAAATCACGTTTTAGGATAACACCATCCTTTTAATTGAAAAAACAAAAGGATCTCTTTAAGAAATGATTAATACAATATACCTATTGAAGTAATTAAATTAGTTTTTAATATAATTCTTGATATTAGTACTTGAACACTATTTTTTTTTTATATATCAAACTATTCAAGAAAAAAAAACATATTATTGTAGTTTTAAAAGAGTAGTATTCATTTAAATTTGTTTTTTTTTTTTGATAATTATTGTTGAGTGCATATTTTACATTATTAGTGCATGTACTTCTGCATATCAAAGCATTTTTAGAGAATATTTTGGTTATAGATTTAATGCATTTTAATCCACGTATACGTTATAAAACGGTCATGATATAAAATTGTACAAATAATCTTTTCTTAAATTTGTATCGTTGGAGAGGAGGGTGCCGCTTAAAATTGATTTGGCAGAAATAATATTTTATCATCCCCCCTATGATGTGTACAGTGTACCTCCAGTGGGTGTGTATCTACATGAAACACGTTACTCGTTCCGTTCAAGTGACCATGGAAGGGGAGTGAGATACTGGCTTTTTTTCATCGTACTGCCCAGAAAGGTCTTTAAAATGTATTTTTGCACTTAATGCTAATATATTATGACAACTGCCTCCCCTTGTTCTGTAAATGTATATTACATATACATTTGTTGATAACAAATAGTAATTATAAAGATGTTCCGTAACTAAATAAGGAAAACGATAACAAATAAAATAAAATCAAATTTTATTTTCAAGGACTATATTCACAACCCTCAGGGAACAGTACTTTCAGTTCATCGATACGCGATTTATGCATTTAATAACAACATTAATAATAACAGTTTAAGATTACAATATTTGTAACGAAAAAATATTAACTTAAACGATTATAAATCAATGTCAAAAATTAGTGTTGTATTGGGCAATATTTAAGTCTCGTAGATCTACACACATTATTTTTTTAACTACCAATTGTAAACTGGTATACTTATATCTGATTTTTCATTACTGTATGATTATAATAATTGTATAAAAATAATCTTTAAGTAGGTAATCTAAAAGTTAGGATCTAATAATTTTTATAAAACATATTTATTTATATACGATTTATGAATATATATTTTTCTTTCATTAATTTATAAAGGCATAAACTACAAGGTTATTAACCTTTTTTTTACATTGAATGAAATAGATTGAGTTTTCACTACATTACACTACAATAAATTACATAATTTACTTAACTAATAATACTATGTATATTAATTATACATGAAACTATTGTAACTTACTTATTTTTGTTAAAATAAACCTAATTAAAACAATATGTTGAATACCTAAATAATCGAAACAAAGATTTATATTTTATAGAAACGAATTTGAAAATGTTTCAACTTTGACTCATATTTTTTTGAAAACACAACAAAGAATAAATGTTTATAAAAAGACCCATTTCTTGTTTAATGTAAAAAAAAATAAACATTTATTGTCTACTTAATTGCTTATACAAATCAGTAAAAATGTGGAGAAACGATTAAATAGTGTTATTGTATAGATGATTTATTATTACTATAGGTATATTTAAACAAGCACCTGAAGGTCCACTAGATCTTAAAATATTTTTTATTTGACATCTATAGTTCGGCTTTAGTCAAACAATTATGTCTTGAATCAGCTCATTGAATAATCATTAAATAGTAGACAGCTGTTAATTGTGATCTGAGTTGCCTATTGAAAATATTTGAAAACAGCGCCATAATACATTTAAATATGACAATACCGTAGGGTAGGTTGAACTAATTTTTGCTATAATATTATATCATAATATATAATTTATATTACCTACCTACCATATAAACCAATACAACTATAATGTAGAATAGTGTGAATAAATTCATAGTAAAATAGCTCAAAATAAGACTAATTAGTTTTAAAATATCATAGGTAGTGCATAGAAATCAATACACATTTAATGGTTGTTGGTTTGTATTAAATTTTCATTTACGTGTCTGAAAATTTTTTTTACTAACTATTTGTCGAGTAAAAATCAATTTCAAAATACAACTTACTTTACTGTAACCCAAGCGTGACTATAAATGTCAAATTTTGTCGATATGAAAACGTCAGTAGCACGAATGGTTCATAATTCTCAGGGACACAATACCTACGTGCATAACTGTCGACAGACCGAATATATGTCAAGTGGAAAAAATGAGAGTCATCCCATGTAAAAACTTTGACGTTTAATTCCGTTGAATAAATCACACAGAAATAATTGTACTATCTAGGTGTGCGCGATAAATCATCGGACTAGGTATATTAAAAATGATGGTTCTTCTTTAAAAGTCAAATAATGGTATTTTATTTTATTTTTGTACTATTGGACTTTTTAAACACGAATTTCCTTCCAAGCAAATTTACGTACGGAATATTTGAATATTACACTAAATCTATAATACGCCATATAGTTACACAATATTTGAACCGGTATAGTTGGTATACCGGTAAGTCTTATATTCTAATCAAAATTATTCAATTTCCTTTAATTTAAATGATAATTTTTTATTTATTTATTTTGTGTGTGCATTATTTTATTATATAATACACAAAACCTTAATTCAAACTTTGAGGACATCTTTGTTGTAGGTACGTGGGTAATATTATTGTAATGAAAATATATTTTATTGCCTACATTTAACCATATATGAATAAATAAAAAAAATACAACTACATAATTTTTAAAATATCGATCATATTCAAAATATAACTTTTTAAAAATTGTATTCCTTTAACCTAGCTGCTTCAGTATCATATTTTATCATAATTTTATCTTATTATAGGTATTGCATTATCTGTAGTACCCTTGTATTATACATAATACATTGGTTATTGTTACCGATATTGTATGTTTTATTTAATATTAAAGTTTAAATTGTAAAACAATAAAAATATGTACTGCAATGTATTAATGTA
>WHPZ01586593.1:1138-19073 GCA_016617965.1 Macrosiphum rosae | reverse complement strand
AAAAAAAACACACATCATTGTAAAATCAATACATTCATCGTTTCACTCAGAATCTAAAAAAAAAAAACTATTTATGTCCATTAAAATTTTTAAGAATAGAAGTTTTTTTTTCTAAATTTCAAGTGAGATTTTTTCTTTTTAAGAATAATAAATTAAAAATGTGGCTCAAATGATTCAAAGTTAATACAACAACAAAACAAAATTTGTTTTCAAAATTATTAATGGTGTAAAACTCAGGTCGGAATGTTGGAATTCGTTTAGGTCTATGATTTACAACATTTCGCCATGAAATAAATTTGTTGTTAGGCATGTGACATGTGAATTCGAGTGCGAGTGCGTAACGCTTATCTAGCTCGCCGTCAGTCATTCAACTAATGATCATTTACTACACACACACATGCACGCCACACACGCACGTACTATACAGATTACCTATATTCAACTCCTTAAAAACGGTCAGTATGGAATCCCCTTAATTACATTATCCTTGTATGTAAAATTATAATTGTTTTAATTTAAAATCATATATTTACCTTATTTGCTAATACAACATTTTGTTACAGACGTATTTTAATTGATGCTGGAGAGCCAAATGTTCCAGAATATATAAAAAATCTTCAGGAAACGATGATAAAGTATAATTTTCAACTTGATCATATTATAATATCACATTGGCACAAGGATCATATTGGCGGGGTAAAAAATGTGTTGGATATGATCGCTAATAAAAATGGTAATGCATTAAATATGTACTTATGTATGTGATTTGATTACAGTAGAATAAATTACCTTTTGATAAATCTCTAACAAGTTATAGTATTTCTACTTTTATAAAAATAATTTTTAGAAATGTAATGTTATAGTAGAATATTTTCAGCTAAATAACCATGAATAATTTGAGTAGGTATTGTATATTGTGGTATGATTATTTCTGCTTATTATTAACATTTTGCCAATAACAAATAGAATAATTTACATTAAGTACTTATATCGTATTTTGACAACACATATATTTTATCAGAAGATTGGCATTATAAAACTGACTTTTAACTACTTATCCTAGCCTATTAAGTTATACTCTGTAGGTATTTAAAAAGAAGCCATTATGCTATTTGAGCCAATTGAATTGCAGTCAAGATTTTATAAAAAATAAAATAAAATATAATAAATAGGGTTAAATTAATATGTTAGTGAAAGGAAAACAATCTTGATTATGACTTGAATTAATTTCTTAGGGCTATTTATTACAGTATTTGAGCTTTTAAAATTATGTTATATATTATTATTTAAACCTTATAATATTTTAATATTTTTGAAAAATCTTATGTATCTAAAACAGTAAACATGTATTTTATTCATTATTATTATTATTTTTTGTTTTTATATTAAATAGCTTCTAGTATAACTAAGATAACTCAACAATTATAATCTAAAATGTATTCATTATTTTGTACATTTTTTATACAACAAACTAATATATGACGGTGCTAAAAGATGACTATTCTATAAAAGTAACTTTTCTTAATCTATGCATGGGGGAGAGTGGGGCAATAGGAAATTGGGGTATTAAGAGAATTAATTCCAAGCAAATCACATTTTGTTATCAAAATGAAATATTTAGGCACAAATAGGTAGTAGGACTGTAGGAGTATTGAACCGTACCCCAGAATAGTTTGCAAAGAATCAATAAAGTAAAACCTAAAAAATAAATTATTATCAAAAACATTTGGTATCAAAATTCGTCTGAAAATTTATTTTTTATTTTTTTATAATATATATATATATATATATAATGCAATAAGAATTCCTCATTTTATATATCAACTAAAGAAATACAAAAGTGATATTAAAGAGTCAAATTATATTTTTTAAATAGTTATTCCTTGGTATACGAAGGTATTTTTAAATGAAATTGGTCATAAATTTAAAAGTTGTTTGTTAGCTACTCAATAATAAAAAGTAACAACTTATAGTAACAGTTGCTTATTACTAGTATACCTAACCATAGTTGAAATGTACATCTATGAACTATATTAATCAATTTAAGTTTTTAAAATTCAGCGTTTTATTAAAAATACAATACATTAGGATCATGACAGAATAAATAGGTATACTATTCATTAGGTATACTATCAACTTTCTGATACGCAACTGTGTGTTCTCCCACCACAAAAATTACTTCATCCGTTCTCCGATATTATATATTATTATTGTTATAATAATAATTATTATTATTATTACTATTTCTGCTGGCAAGAACGGCTTACATCACAGTTCTTGGCGAAGTGCGGGAGGGGTGCTTGTTCTCGACCAACATTAGTTGATAGCATACCTGTTTTATTTTGCCATGCATTACATTAAAAAAAAAAATGAAATTATAGGTACATACTAAACTTAATATAAGCTTTCTGTTATTGCCTTTGAAAACTTCATAAGGTCTTATGTAGCAAAAACAAATATTTATTTCTAATTACCCCTATGATGGTAATAACTAATAAGACAATTATTTGGGGCAATAAAAGAATTTTTTTTTTTTAAATAAAAAATTGTACCAATAACATTAATTACTGAGTTAATTACAGATAATTATGTTTGACTATAGTAAATTATTTTATAAAAAAATATATACATAATAGATATCATTTAAGTTAAATAAATTTAAAACTTAAAATTTCTTATAGCCCCATTTTTTTTTATTACCTTGCTCCTCTCCCCTTGGTATATTTTATCAAAATAATATATTTTTAACATGAGTATATATGAATACATAATTATAAATTTTATTTCAGAATGTCAAGTTTGGAAGTTCAATCCCAAAATTGGCAAAAAACGCGATTACAACTTTCCATTACATTTTGTAGAAGATAAACAAAAGTTTGAAGTTGAAGGTGCTACATTGATGTAATTATTGAATTTTCTTCCCATACTATTTACATTGCATAAACAATTATAATTTTACTACTTAATATTTTTAGAATTCATCATACACCTGGACATTCAACTGATCATATAGTTATATTTTTGGAAGAAGATAATGCGTTGTTCTCTGCTGATTGTGTACTTGGAGAGGGAACTACTGTATTTGAAGATTTAACAGAATATTTAAAATCATTACAATTGATTTTAGACTTAAATCCTACTGTTATATTTCCTGGTCACGGCTCTGTAATAAAAGTAATTCAAATATAATATAGTTATTTTGATAAAAAATTGCTAAGGTAATTATTATCAAATCTCAGAACTTCAGGTATTTGCATATTTCTTAGGAAGCTGCATATGAAATATTTGATTTAACATAAATTAATTTCTTAATACATTCAACTCAAATGCAAAAATGTATATTGTCTTTATTTTTCCAAGTTTTATTAAATTGATGTGGTTTTGAAAATTTTATGTTGAATATAATATATAATATGTTTTTAATAAATTAACAAAAAACAAAAAAATAATATTTTCAAACGTACAAGAAATAATTTTTTTTTTAAAAACAATTCTTTATGCCCCTTGTAGTTATCTATTCTTTAAATCATACTATCAATTTAATAATTATTTTTAACTTTGTATATTAAAAGTTAAATTAAAAATATTCTATAATCATAAAAAACACGATCATACATATTAATAGACCTTATAATACATAGATATTTATGAATATACACTTATTGAATAATATTATTCATTTTTAAAAATCTTTATATTATTAATATTTTTGTAAAAAAATAATTGCATATTTAAGAAATTTTCGTGGAATAAGTTAGTGGCCCTGATTATTAGATTGAAGTTTTGTTTGTACTGTATAATATATTTTATTTCATTCAAAAATAATTCAAGGCTGCATATTAACGAGTTACCAAGTTTAAAGTAGTGCTAATTTTAATGCATTAATTTAACTTAACAGTTTAATGCATTAACCTAACTTATCAGCTTAATGTTTTAAACAATTTATCTTTAATTTAACTCATTTATCTCCATGTTGTCTTAAAATTAACTCATAATTTGTTGAATATTTCCAATTAAGTTGATTTTAAATTTTAATATTATCTATCCATACAAATATTTTGCTTATTACCGTTTATAATAAAGTTATTATAAAGTTATAAGTCTGGAATATAGAAAGTATTAGAAAAGAGAATGATGTATATACATAGATTTTTCGGATTTATATTTAATTTTTATAAATGAAAACTAAATTATCATATTTATTACCAGGGCTTGAAAATGAAAGCACAAAATAGCAGTATTATATGTGTGTAGTGTACATACATGTGCTAAAAAAATATTCAGTATAGTATGCAAGTATTTTTTTTTACAATATATGTACAATACAATATATTTATATATAAATAAACTTGGAAAAAGCATAATTATTTAAAACAAATTTTATCTTTCAATAATAATTTTTTGGGTATATTTTTCGTTTGTAGATCATTAAGCTTTATTTGAAAAAAGTTAAATGTATCAAATACACCAAATATTAAATCAAGATATTATATTTATTTATTTATTTTTATTTTATTTTTTTAATATATACAATTTGTAAAACTTTATGTACAATAAGAATATTTGCCAAAGATAAACATGTCATGTAACATGAGTTACATGAAAAAACTTTATCAATATTTATTTAAAAATAAAATATAATTTATTAGGTATTGAAAAAATTTTAAATAAGACTATGGCAGTCAAGATCAAGGCGATCATGACAAATCTTTTCAATTAATATTCGGTATATAATATAATTCAAAATATAGACAAGGCGACAGTGTGGTAGCTCTTCTTTTAAATTATTTAAAATGTATTTGTTGTTGATTTAGTATATTTAGTAAACATAATATACATTAATATGCTTATGTAGGGTTGCATGAACAATCACTAAACATTTAATAAATCAATAGAGAGTTAATGGTATCTTATACTTGGTTTAGTGGCCCATGATTGGTCCATAACATTTTATTGAACCACTGAATTAATACATTTAAATGCAATCCATCGTTAAAATCTTAAAAATATATTTTTGTTTTTCGATTGTATATATCATGAAAAAAATTAGTATCAAATCAGATTTTGTATATGCAGCTATCTAAGAAATATGCAAATGCATGAAGTTCTGAGCTCTGTTAATTACTAATAATATAGGGGAAACATAAGTTGATCATATAAAGTCATAAAGACATTACAACAAGCAACAAGCCCACAAATTATGTATATTCATAATGCCTATTTATTAGTTATTAATACGATGATCATGAGTTGTGACAGTTTCAATTTATAACTATACTGTAATATTATAATGATAAAGACACCGGTCATCTATTAACTTTTATTTTGTTACCATTATTTACTAATTAGTAAGGTTCGGATTTGAATTCAATACAATCAATATAAAAAAGCATTTAAAATATGAAAAGAGGTAAAAAAAAAATATTTAATTTATATTTAAAAACAATATGACAAAATTTACTAAAAAATGTAAAAGATATCAGTTGATTTACCTAATAAGTTTGTAAAAAACAAATTAATTACCATGTATAAAAATGATAGATTAACTTGCCATAGTAAATACTTAATTGATATTGTCAATTATAAATCCCAATAAAACCAAACATCAACAATGCGTCATCTTCACTTATCGATTTGTTCCATTGATATGTATAGAAAACAATCAGGTCAGCTGATATTTAAATACATTCAAATTAAAAGAGAAAAAAGCAAAATAGACATTTATAGGTAAAAAAGTCAAAATAAGCAAAAATATTGTTGAAAACTATCTTAAAAATTCAATTATTTTTAATTTAAAAATTATTTTTCTATTGTTATCAAAAAAAGAAATGCATTTACCTTCAAATTCTAACCCTACTTAATAGTTATTGATGCGAATTGCTACTTTTTACTTATACCTTATTGGACATAAATATAGAGAATAGTTATCCAAGTTTGTCTTGGATTTTTTTTTCTTAAGAGGACGTCGTACACCCATGTGTTATCTCCGTCTTACAAACGTACAACATACCAAAAACTAAGAAACATTTTCACCGCTTAAAATAGGAGAACTTTGGTTGTGGCATATCGTTTTTATTTTATTGATATCACTTATACAAAAAAAGTTCTTATTGTTTCAAAATTTATTATTTTTTGTGTTTTTCAAATTAATAACTTTTTTGAAGTTCCAATATAGAAAAATTAAAACTATTTAACATAGTTTCTCATTTTTTTGTGGTGAAAATTTTGTTTCTTAGTTATGTCTAAAGAGCGGATGTTTAGATTCTTAAAACTTTAAAATATGATGATAATATGTTCTAAGAAAACCCTAAAATATTCTCTAAATATTACTTTAACTCGTAAATATGCCGATAATATGATTTTTTTTTTTCTTAAATAGTTTAATGAAAACAATAAATAACTGTTATGCACCATTTCTTTGGTAACGGTAAATTATTTAAATATAAAAGTAAAAACAAATTTATTATTAAAAAACATTCTCATCACGTTAGGTATGAGATATAAAATACAATAATTTATGGTACAATCACGGACTGAGTGTAACAGAATCACCAACATTCCCAATTTTAATAAAAATAGGTTCCTAGATAATTGAATGATTTTTAATTCTTATCATTCTTAAATCAAATAATTTTTTTTCTTAGAAAATGTCGTTGCTAGAATAAATCACAAATCAAGAAATTAACAAAATTTTAATTATTAAACAATAATAGAATATATTGTTAAATAATATTATGAAAAATATTCCAAATATTCTCTAATGTCCAAAATATGGTTTAATATGCAAAATAATTTTTTTCCTATGGACTGATTAATAAGTTGTCCACATTTTTCATCCTCGTAAAGTTGCTTAAAGCCAGTAAAAATATGTAAAAATCTAAAGATCTACTCTCTAGTTATGACTGTAGTCTTCTTGGTTCTTTGCCGCAACAAAACAGTTTTTGGTAAGCTGTACATTTGCAAGATGGAGACAACATATTATGCTTAACTTAACTTAACTTATTAATTGAAGTCAAGTTGAGTTTATGTTTTTTTTTAACTTAATTGAAAATATAACTAATTAACTGATTCAAAAAATTGCCTTAACTTGCTACCCAGCATTAAAAAATAGACCTTGTTTAGTGCATTTTTTATTTTAATAGTAATTTTTTAATGACATAATAATTCATTTTTAGGATCCAATTGTGCGAGTAAATAATTATATTAAGCATAGATTAGAAAGAGAAATGGAATTGTATAACTTGATTAATAATAGTCCATCTGGATCGTTATCTGAAGAAGAAATTGTAAATGTAATGTATAAGGCAAGTTTACATTTTTATTATTACGTTTTATTTTGCTATTACATGAATCATACTTTTAATTTGCTTATATAATTGTTTTATTTTATTTAGGTTATCCCTAATGATTACAAGAGAGTAGCATCGTATATTGTGAAAAATCATCTTGCTAAATTGGAGAAGGACGGAAAAGTGGTTTTAATTGACAATAAATGGAAAATCAATCAACAATTCAACAATGAAAAGTGCGATTGAATATTATTAAAATTTAAGTTGTTATAATTTTAAGTGTTTTTTTTTTTTTATAAACCAAGTTAAAAATAGAACAAAAACGTGTTATTTATAATGTTAAACTTAGGCAAATTTAAAATTTGCATAAGATAACAGGTAAAACTAAAGATAAGGATTATAATGTACTGAAGGTGTATAAAATATAATACATAAATGAATGTCAAAAGGGTCAAAATAACAATGATATTAATAATAATATAACTATAGTGAGTTCTGCTTATGTGATCACTGGTTTATAGAATTAATAGTTTATTGAAATCAGGAAAGATAAACCCAAATCAAATCTTATGTTACGAATGTTAAATTGACCTTTTAATTGAATGTTTTAAACTTTAAGTTTGGTAATAGGTAAATTCACTCTAATATTAGGAATAATAACATAGGGTTGGTTCATCTAAATTTGGTAGTTGGGCGTGGGTGAGAGAGAGAAAACAAATAGTGAGCAGACTTCCTCTTAAGGGGAATTCACTGCACTTAATTAATGAAATATTTAATGAATAATATAATTTTTATAATAATTTCATGGTATATTTTTTTATTCTGATTTGAATATCAAATTTAATAGTAAATATAATTAAGCAGTTTTTACTTAATTTCGAAAAAAAAGTTTTGAATTCGTAAGCTTCTAGACTATGCTTTGTAGGAACCACTTTTTTGAAATAAAACCCTAAAAGCCCAAAATAATTATAAATGTAATGCAATTATTTCATGAGATTTTTAAAAAAATATCCAAATTTTATGGTCCTTTAAAATTGAAAATCGATTTCCTAGAAAGCCTAATTATTTTGCTAAAGAATTCATACATATATTAAAATCGGATATTCAGAAGTATGTGTAATTTATTACCGCTTATTGGTCTAAAACGTACGAAAAATACGTGTGATGTGATCCCCTTAAAAGTAAATAACCTTTGTATTTATTAATTGGTAATTTGTAGTTTTTCAATAAAATAATATAAATTATTATATTAGTGCATTAAAATTGTTGATGTATATAAAATAATAATTTTTATCTATACATTATAGTACTGACCTTGAAGTTCTTAAAAGGTATATGTCATGAAATATAAATGAAAAACATTAGACATTTCAGTATTTAGTATTATAATCTGTCTGTAAAAAACTAAAGGAAACTACTTTTTCATATTTTTAGATTTTATCCACCCACATACCTGTACATTAGTAATTCATTTTCAAGTTATAGTTTACTATAACCATCCTGTTTTTATTGTAAATAATTAAAAGTTGAGAACTAAAGATGTAAATATAATGATTATTTATTAAGAGTGTAAGAAAAAGGAATGCAATGTACATGCAATTTGCATATAATTACGATCTCTAGTGAGAATATACAATGTTTGGGATAAACAATTTACAATATGCTAATATTATGTTAAAAGAGTATTAAAATAGTTAATAATTTATGGTGTTTGTTAAATTTGAATTTTTTCTAATACATATTACAAATATTCTAGTATTGTTTGTTATCATTTAACACTTATGAAAAATAAAAACAAATTTTATTTTTTGTATTGGTTGTATATTAATGTGTTAAAATTACTTAATAAGTGTTTAACCCTTCTCTATTTTACAATAATTTACTTTCAGTAGTATTTATTCAGTTTTGTTAGTTTAATTTTAGAGTGAATTAATCTCGGAATTAATAGAGGTTTCTATTATAAAATTAAAAAGGAATAACAATAGCTGTGAGTTATCAATGTTTTTTTGCATAGTTTATTTTTAATACAATTTATGACCATTTTCATATACTGTAATATTTTGTTAACTTCACTACTGATTTTATAAAATCTAATATTTCTTAACCACGGTTTATTTGTATATTCTAAAATGAATGCATAGACTGAACATACATTGTCTATATTATGTGCTTTGAAATGGATTCAACTACCATGGGTGTGGGGTCCTCTTAATTGTATGCAGTATTTATGCCTATTATTTTTGATCTATAATGAGCAAGTTAATAATTACCATTGAATATTGTTTTAACACTTTAAAATATTTGAATGAGAATTGTTTTGCTTCAAAAATGTTTATTTAACTAGTTAACAATACAGTGGACCACAATTTTATTTATATATAACTGATAACAATATGTTAAGTATTTTTATAACTGATGTTTTATATAATTTTTAGAGTAATTTATGTTGAGGCGATAACTTTATAATAACTGTATGAATATATAATATATATTTTATATTATTGTATTTATATTAATATTGTATTCTTGTCTCGGGGTGGTTTAAAATCATGTTTGGAATTTGAATATTGATAGGTACATTCTATGTACTATTAATCTAGTTTAGATTAGTTGTGAGTAGCTTTAATTTGCATTTTTGTTATAATTATATTGTTCCTCTTGTATTGTTCATTTTGAATTAATTGACAAATGTTAGAATGGTGGTTTTTTTTGCATAATAGTTAAGTAAATAATAAGTAAATAGCAAGAATTAAGTAATATTATATTATAATACCACATTATTTAGAGTTGTTTCATATTTTGGTATACTTACTTTTTGTGTTGCTCATACTATAATTTATTGTTACTTGTTGGCCCTGTTTGAAATGTACCTACCATGACTATTTCTAATGCACATTGAAAATAGTATAAAATACTGTAGTTGTAGCTGAAGATAATCGGCTGATATCGGTCATACTTCATGAGCGACTTGAATGGCAATAGTTTCTCTTAAAGTTACCCTATTTGTGATGTCAATGGTACCTACAGAACTAAAAATAATTTATAATATGTACTTTTTAATAATTAAAATATTTTAACCAGTTTAAGTAAGATGTTGTAATATTAAATACAGTATTCTTTTATACGAGTATTTTATTTTTGTACTTAATCGATGAGACAATCTACTTATTAGAGAATAATAGGTAATTAATTAAAGGCGGTAACCAATTAAAGCTAATGGTAATATATTTTTTTAATAGTTATTTATAGAATTGATAGAACTGTAAAAACACACTTTATACTTTAAGATATAAGACTAATATATTAAGATAGGACATATTTTGGCCCCCACGAGTTATTAGCAGTAGGATGTTTTTCTATTCGGTAGGTATATTGATTAGGAAGTCGTTTGAATCCTCAAAATTGTAAATCATTACCTATATGACCTATTAAAAAATTCAATATTGCTGGTTAATTATTTCTTGATCAGGTTGTTGAAGGTGGACACCTATTATTATTAAAATATTTTCATTTCTAACAGTAGTTAGTTGGTCGTCAGTACCTACCTATCTAGACATCTAGTTGTGAACCAACTATTTACTAGTGAACCATTGCACAAGTTTTTGTTACTAATAAAGAGTGGATTTTTAGGTTCTTAAAATTTGTAGATTCTGAAAGGAGTGAAGTATGTATTGATCTTACAACGATAAATTATTTTTTTGTGTCTGTCAGTACCTTTTGGGATAGTCTTTTTTTTTTTTTAGTAGGAATGTGAATCTAGTTGATATTTTGGGGGAGTCAAAAGTCAGTAGTTTACTAAAGCTCTGGGAAAAAAAAAAAAAGGTTGGCAAATGTGTGTCTCTTTGCTGTATGATAGGTTACTTGTGGATCACTCTAATAGATTGTGTTAAATTTGAATTCAACAATATAAAATCATTGTATAATATAGTTATAGCCTATAAGTATAGTATAGGTCAGTCAGCCTATGATACTACTGAGCACCTATATTTCATGATATTATTGTGAATAAAATAATTTATATATTATAAGTATTATTTATGTGGAACTTTGTTTTAAATTTTCAATCCTTAGGTGTAAAAGTTGAATATTTTATAAATTTTTAACTGCAAATAATTTTTAAGTATTAAATTCGATAAATGTTGTCAGAATTTGAACTTAAAAGTTTAAATACCAATAAATAAATTGTGTTTATGTATTTTTAAAAATTTTCAACTGATATTTTAACAATATAATATCAGGAGACTTGTATTAAATTTTGGCGCCTTTTGGCCAAACAAACAATTTTTTTTTGATATTTATAGAAAAAAAAACTGAAAAAAAATGGAAAATGATTTTTAGTGTAACTAAAACAAATTACCATAGATTGTAAATACATAAAATGTTGATGAAAAAAAAACCAAAAAAATTTAAATTTGAATTTTTCTGTTAACAACTAAAATCGTGTCAAAATATTTTGAAAATTTAATCAAGTATAGAAAATTATAAAATTAACATTTATTGGTGTAAATGTAAAGTATCTACGATTATTCGATTTTCAATACAACATAATAAGAAAATCGTTGCATACGTATTTTTAACCTGCTAGGTATTATAACAATATATCAGGAGCCTTATATTAAACTCTCACGCATTTTAGCCCAACAAATAAAATTGTATCGATATTTATAGGAAAAAAAGCTAAAAAAATTGAAATATGAAATTGTCTGTTAACAAATAAAAACGAGTCAAAATATTTTCAAAATTGTATACCGAATAGAAAATGAAAATAGAATAAATATATGAAGTGAAATTTTCATTTACCTATCAACAGTTATTCGTTTTTGAATTACAGCGAAATAAGAAAATCGCTATCTACATGAGAAATCGAGTTAATGTTGTAAAAGTATGAACTTCAAACCCTCATAAAAATTTAATTTGACTCTTTTGTAGACATTTTTTTTTTAATAGAGGTAGACAAAACTATGAGGAATCTTGTACAAAATTTTCAAATCTTAGAATTAAAAATAAAAATTTTTATGAATTTAAAACTCAAAATAATTTCTCATTTTCGTGATTTTTACTTATTTTGTCAAGATTTGAACTTTGAATACTTTAAAAAAAAAAAAATCTTGACTGTATTTTTAATATTTTTCAAATATCGTTCTAACATTATATTAGGAGCCTTATATTAAATGTTCAAGCTTATTTACACATTAAATACATTTTTATTGACATTCATAGAAAATAAACTAATACAATTTTAAACTGAAATTGTACATAAAGAGTTCAAAACAATTCAAATTTTTTGGAAATTGTCTCGTGTATAGAAACGTGTATAGACATTGCTAATATAAACAACGTTGTTTAATTGGTTAAGCTGGTACCAGTAAAAATATCATGTATCTACCATCTACGTTCATTTGTTTTAGAATTATACCAAAAACCCAAACCAATTTTGTCAAAAACCGGTATCTTTAATTTTTGTGTTGTTTTTCCGGGCGCTTTTGAAAATTATTGGGAACTTAAAATTTTGACCTCCCGAATGCACCAACTAGATCCAATTTATCATCAAACAAGATACTGTTGAAAAAAATCGAAGCATTAAAAAATGCCCCAAACGGTGATGACAGACACAAAAAAATAAGAAATCAAAAAGGTGGGTAAGTGGATGTCGCTCTGCTGTACATTAGATTACAGGTGGTTTCAACTGTATAATTATTATACCGATGAAACCACTTGTTTTATACAATAACGGATGGTATTAAATTTGAATTCAATGATATAATATCATTGTACACGAAAAACAATTCTGAGCGGAGACGGCTTGTCAGTGTGGATACTATTTATATTATATTTATATATTATTACTTAGGTATTACTTATTATTAATACGGACATACGGTGGTCGGTAAGTTGACTTAATATTACAAAATTATAACAAAATAACTGAAATCGTTATTCTTGGTTATTTAATATGTATTTTTCGTTCAAATGTGATCATAAAATAAGTAACAATTATTTTTATATTTTTGAAACTTTTTTTTTTACAGAATGACTTATTTATGTGGGACCTTGGCTTAACATAATAAAATATCATTGTATAAGAAAAACGATTCTGAGGAAATACGGTCAGTTAGCCTATGATAATATACTGATATTACTAAGTGTATTTGATGATATTATAGTGAATAAAGTAATTTATATATTTATAACCTACTTACGTGTAACTATATATTGTAATAGCTTTCAATTCTTTTCAATTCAATAATAGCTATGAAATTTGACCATTTTATACACTTTTAACTAAAAAATCATTTTTGAATTTCAAAATTTGATAAATGTTGTCAAAAATCGAACTATAAATCCTTATACAAAAAAATTGTGCGTGTATATTTTTAATATTTTTAACCTGCAATTGTAAATTTGTAACAATATAATATATCAGAAAACGAATAACATTTTATTGACATTTATAGAAAAAAAAATCGAAGCAGTTTTACTGCCCCGAACTGTGATGACGGACACAAAAAAAATTGCAGTTGAAAAATATTAAAAATACATGGGCTCAATTTTTTTTTATAAGCGTTTAAAGTTCGCATTTTGACAAAATTTATCAAATATAAAATATAATAACTATTTTGTAGTTAACAATTTATAAAATGTTCAACTTTTATAGCTAAGGATTGAAAATTTGAAACAAGGGTCCACGTAAATAGGCAAATATATAAATTACTTTAATCACAATAATATCATCAAATAATAAATACACTTTGTAATATATCATTGACTGTTCGTTTTTTTTTCTATGAATGTCAATAAAACTTTATTTGTTTTCAACTTTTATAGGTAAAGATTGAACATTTAATACGAGTACAATATTCCACTCAAATAGGTTATATATAAATTTACTTTATTCGCCTTAAGTATATTTACTGCAGGAACCTTCATGATTTTATCGGTTTGGGTTTAGGTTTCGGTTCTCAAAAATCCAAAAATTTGGTTCTGGTTCGGGTTTCGTATTTCAAAAATATCAAATTTCGGTTTTAGCCCTTTATATTTGACTTTTGCTTTTTATTTAATTTTGTCATCAATTAAGTACTGTATAACATATTAAGAACGTCTATTTAATGCAGGGATGGAGAACGTTTTAAATATTTTCTTTTTCGTTTTTGTTTATTGATTTAAAAACTATCGTTTTTGTTTAACGTTTTTAAACGTTTTTGATTAATGTTTTTAAAAACGTCAATTTTCTATATTGTTTTTGATTTACGTTTTTAAAAACGTTATTTTTCCATATTGTTTTTGATTAACGTTTTTAAAAACATTATTTTCCTATTGTTTCCAAATAACGTTATTGATAATATGATTTTTATTTTTTTATAATAATAACGCGCAATATAGAAATGCACTTAAAAGTTAAAAATTAAAATTAATTATTCTTAATATTGAAATTTTAAATCAAAATTATAATTTATATAAAAATTAAAAATTTCTGATTTAAAATTAAAATGTTTTTAAATTTTAAAAGTACATTGTTGGTAACCATTAAAAAGTAGACTAAAATTTTTTTTTCGTGTTATATATATAATAATGTATAATTCTATAATTTATTTCCGTTTTCGTTTGTTTATGGAAGTTTCACTATGGAATTGAATTCTAAACATTAGAGATTTAAAAAAAAAACATTACTTGTATATAATACGTGCATTGTATATGACTATAGCAAAACCTAAATTATAATATAGTATTTAAAACATAACTAGGTATCCACTATACCTAACTATTTTATTAGTTAATAATATTTAAATTTTACACTAATAGACGACACCCAAATTAGGTAGGTATTTAAGGGGCCTCGCAATGGCATTGATTTAAGGAGAATCATTTAGGCAATTTCTAATCTCGTCGTCGCCACCCGAGATCTTTGCGTTAGTCGTAAATGATTATTATTTAGTGTGTGTGGCGGGTCAATCGTAGCGGTGCGGAGGGCTCTCGCACGCACTCGCACACACATGTCAATATATATAAAATATATATTGTGATCATGAAAAAATGTTTATTTTTCACTCAAACATACGATTCTAATTCCGACATTACGTCTCAACGATTACGTGGATTTTCATTCTGACAAAATATTCTTATTTTCCACAGCATGCACGAGGGATCGATCGAGGCACATTTTTTAAATTTTATATAGTTAATTAAATATTGAAGTTGGAAATTCTGTACTTTGTTTTTGAATTGTTTACAATTTTCATTGCAATTTAAATCACAAAAATTAAAAATGTGGCTCGATTGTTCCCCTGTATATATGTACGGACAATCAGAATATTTTTTCAGAATGAAAATCGTTATAATTGTCGACACGTATCGCTGGAATTAGAAACAGTAGTTTTTGACAAATAAAAGACGTGGTAGTGAGGCCCCTTAATATTGTAACTGCAGCCCTGCAGGAATATTAGTTAGGGAACAATAAGACAACTGAAACACTCATAAACGTACAAACTGTTATTATTTTTAGAAATTCTACGTTAGTTATTACGAATTGCGATTTGTGATACAATAATAATTGAACGCAGGTACCGGACTTGTTATGGATTACATGGAAATTAGAATTTGGATTTTTGGAATTTGTTTTATGACAATAATTCTGTTGTATATATAGGTACCTAATAATATTCTCATTTCTTAGTATTTATAAACTTTTATAGATCTATGATTTTATAATTGTATGTTATGTTTAATAATTAGTATTAATAACTAACTTTATTACAATTATATTATACCTACTACTATAGATAAATTAATATCTATTGGATTTTGCAGGAACCGAAAAAAACCAAAATAACCTCTACATCAAAATATAGGTTTCGGTCCAAAACCTGTCGATTTCGGTACGGTTCTGGTCCCTGATTTACTGTCCTAAAGAGTGATGGCAGACACACAAAAAACACACATTATTGTTAAATCAATACATTCATTGTTGTGTTCGAAATCTAAAATTAAGGTGAAACTGTGATTTTTACGCAAATCTTGCAGTTTAAGACAAAACCGATTTAGTTTATCGTGAGTCCCTAACTAAAAAATATTAGTTATTTATTTTAAATTATCACAAAATGAATGGCCATTTTCCATACACGATAAAACTGTTCTGCTATTTATGGGCATAAGATTTTCAATTGGGCAATATTCGATTTTTATTAGGTTTTTACAAAATCATTGTCGCTGGATAATTTCTTATTCTGTCAAATTAAACTTATGGTTACGAAGATCTGAAATAAATTTCAATTTTTAATTTACATTCAAAAAATTTCTAGGAGATTAAACTGTTTAATAATTAGTAATTACCATCCTACACTATCACCACCATCGACCTATAGTACGATAATAAATTTAGTGCAAAAATAATAGTAGGTATCGTAAATATTTATTTTTACAATAAAATTATTAACGAGAATACCAGTATAAATCATTAAACGGAATAAATTATTATTGTTCATTTGATAAATTAAAAATACTTTTAAAAAACCCAAACGTTATCGCGTTATTACTATATAACACGTATTAGAGTGAATGGTCTTACTACCTATCAAAAACTTTCAGGTAAGAACATTATCAGCTGTGTTTTTTTTTAGGATTTTTTAATTTTAAGTGAGTTGTTTCATGTTTGTTTGTAAAATATTAATGCTCATAATTTACATAAAAATTAAAATATCGTAAAAAACCACGGATAACGTTCTTACTTAAAAGTTTGATAATAGGAGTCGATTCACTCTAATATCGAAACTAACAGCACACTATTGAATCTGGCAAACCAACAGTCGCTATGTCGTAAGACTATACAACATTCGGGTACCACGTACTCGGTTATAGGGTACCTAACTTAAGGGGATCAGCGCCAATGTTATTTTGTTCCCGAAAATACGCTCGACTGGAATAATGATCATGTTCTGTAAAATCGACTAAATTCGATAATTTTTTTTTTTTTGACTAATAGCGAGTAGGTAATATTCTTCGGGTTTCATCGAACACGGTTTTTAAATTTTTTTACCTCAAGCTTTACAGGTACGATGTCTTAAAAAATAATTCAATTTTAAGCTCGCTGTTTTCTTACAAATTATATTATACTATTATTTGAAATAATAGAAAATCAGAGTTCAATGCGGCCTGTGGGAAGTCCTTCTTCTTTCAGATAAAAAAATAGTTACCCATCAAATTCCGACGAGGCCTGAGAATTATTTCTGTGAAGTAATTTTTTACGATATAATATACACCATATCAACACCCCTTCCCCCCGCTAAATAGGTATTGGGCAGTCAGTATATTAGTGGAAAAGTTTTAAGATTAGTTGGAAACTAAAATATAAAATATAATTTTTAATATTTACCTATATATAGAATTGCGGAAAAATTGAAATACTGGCACCAGTCCCGAGGAAATGTGACGTTTGGTCGCTGCGAGTTATTAGCAGCAGGGCCGTCGGTCCCCGGCGATTATTGATTACTCGACGTTTGGTCGCACAACATTTTAAATCGTTATAAGCCAATACAATATCTATCAATGATTTATTTCTCGGTCAAGTTATCAGGTACCTCTAAGTACCTAATTATTTTTTATTTTCATATCAAAACAGGGTCCTAATTTCAAAACAGTAGGCTTACTAGTAG